>VZSC01000259.1:268300-288842 GCA_013398225.1 Steatornis caripensis | reverse complement strand
GAAGAAAAAAAAAAAAAGAATTTTTAGCCAGTGAATACATTTCCTATTTCACCATAGCCGAGATTATCAAGATGGCATTGCTGATAGAAGAGAATAAAACTGGAAGGCAAGTTTCTGCCTCAAATCCACTTATCTTTGAAATAGCCTAATGTGCCAATTCTGCTCTTAAAGGAAAAATAGTTTACATATCTGACAAACTGAGCCCTTTAAATCTTGCCCAAAGATGTGTTTAGCATGCAGAAGGGTGGATGAAAATGTCTGAATCTTAAGAGAAAAGCTTGAGGAAATAAGGAAGGGAATACAAACGAAGGCAGTCTCAAGGGAAAAACTCTTGAAGTGAAAGCTTAGAAGTGAAAAGTATATGTAAGTCTTCTAGTCTCCCTAACATGCTGAAGTATAACACTTGAATACGGTGTAACACTGCAGAAGGGATAGTTCAATGTAACGTAATTAACAAATACTAAGCAAAGACTGAGGAGGGGAAAAAGGTTTAAAAGGTTTTGTGTATTCATCCCTATCCGTAATACAGAGAGGGAAAGCAAGCGAAGAATTTTTAGCAATCTGTGAACTCCCCTCAAATAACTTTAAAATTAGCTATTAAAAGGGGTAAAAATCCGGTGAAGAGAATGGTTTTCTAACATGTTTCGCTTAATACATAAATTTACAGCCGAAATTGTACAGCATTACAGTTAGTGCTTGTAACTTTTGCATGGGGCATTCGGTCTCTTTCTTAGTTGAAGAGAGACGCATTCAGCTTCCAGCACTTGCAGAAGTGTTCTGCGTATTAAGAGCATCCTTGTCAATTTATACACAAAGGTCTTGATAGAGCAAACAAATGCTCTCTCTCACGGGGGAACCAGCAGTCCCGTTTGTACACGTATTGACGGGCTTCTTTGGAATTTCACCAAATATGTTTAATCCAAACTGAATGGGAGTCTTGCCATAGGCTGTCATGAACTTTTACACGTTTAGCATTTAACATCCTTTCAGATCTGTGTGTCTCACTGGAGGCAGGGGGTGGGGGTGTTTAAAAAAAAAAAAAATCATACAAATTTCATGAAGTATGCATTGTATAAAGGATAAATGATAAGCATATGGTACCTTTCCATGAACAGACTTGCATATGCATAAAACTTTCTTTAGAAGTAGCCTTGGAAGCATGTAGAGCTTCCAATATATCATTCAGACCACTAAACCAGACTTTCTCATTTCCTCCCTCCCCTCCATGTTGCTGTAAAATGACAAGAGATAGAAGTAAATATACTCCTTAATTCCTTTCTTCCCTGTCTTTTCCATCCCTTCTTCCAAGAGATTTCAGGGAATCATTGTTTAACACTGATACTCATTGTGGCTCCGTGATGCATAAAATGTGAAGAGATTGCTTTCAGATGAAAGGCAAAATGCTAGAAGGTTATTGGAAGAAACAGAGAGGGAATAACTATATCTAACTATATATAAATAAACAATATGGTAGTATGTTAAGGACTTGATCATACATCTCAACGCTAATTTTGTCTTGCTAGCATAACTGGAAGAGAGCAGTTTTTCTTTTAGTGGATACCTGTATGACCTGTTCTGTATTTAGTATATGCTCTTTGTAGTGAATTAAGGAGGTTTATGGTGGGTGGTGGTAGAGGATTGTTCTTCTTGACACACATCAGTTATCCTCTGCTCTGTTAGCTCTTCTGTGCAGGCTGACAATGAACTATAACAAAACTCTAGAGTAGCTCAGAATTGCATTTCTGTATCTAATCTGAGACAGTTTTGAAGTGGATTGCATTGGCTGTAACAGGATTGAAATTGGCATACAGCAACTGAAAATTCTGTATTTTGGCTCTGTTGCTGGTCTACGTCTCGATATTGCCCTTTGTTATTCTTGTGTGTCATTTTATTTTTTGGTGGCATTGTTTATGAGGACGTAGAGAAGAGGGACAGGAGACAGAAAGGGAAACAAAGGTTGTTGGACTAACAGCCTTTACACACAGAAGTAAGGTGGTGACCAGTTGGGTCACTAGAGTCATCCTAAGAGATCTGGACATGTGGGTGGGTGAATGTTAAAATCAGGCGTGAGCAATAATTAACGTTAGAGTATTAGAAATTTACAACAAGATTTTGCATTTATTACACTTTCAGGTAATGTATCCTCATGTAGATTATGATTAATTGCATGCTTTGTTGCGTGATTGTTGCAAGAAAATGTTGTTCTGATTAACTTGCAGCAGGGGAGGATGCTGCAAAATAAAATTAGGGCTTGAGACAGGTAAATGTGCCAGACGGTATTTCAGATGGGCTCCATCGTGTTATCTTCCAGGAACAAACGTGTGGGATGCGGTAGTATTTTAAGCAACAAGCTCATTTGGACTAGGTGCATTTGAAACAACTGGGTACACAGTAATTTAGAAGGTGAAGTTCAGTAACAATTTGACAGGTAGTGCTTTAATGTCACTTGTCAATCTGATAATTTAGTTATGAAATATTTTTGCAGTTTGTCCAAAATATCTCTGCCCTGGTAGAGCAGTAGAGGAGATGGCTTCTTCGGTAGTTTTAGTAAGGAAATTGCATGAATTTGGGAATGAAGTGCACAGCTTCAAGTAGTAGTGGTTGTTCTACATATGTGAACTTCTTAAAATACTTGAGGACTGCAGTAATATGAAAGTAATGTATACAATCTTTCTGTACTATCAGTAATAAGCAGAGTACCTCAGAGCACTCTTCAGTTTAGCAACTCCACAGTTGATAGTTATGCCAGGACAGGTTTGCCATCCCCTCTGCCCTTCCTCCCACCCCCATCTGCTTAGCATAATCAGAAGAGAATAATTTTACCACTTCTTCACTTAAATAATTTAATGCTTGCCCCATTTGGGAGGGAAGGAATTTCAGATTTGGAGCGTAGAGTTATTCCCAGTAGCGTTTTGGATTTAAAGGGAAGCTGTGGCAGAGATCTTCCCTCACAGGAGGAGCCCCACTTGGAAGCAGCACCCAGTCCCTGCTTCTCTGCCAGTCTTCAGGCAGCACCCACCCTGGTTCTGTGCAGAATGAGAGGGGAAGTATATGCACGCCTAGGGTAAAAGGCCACAGAAATAAGAGATGGAGAACATGTGCACGACTCTGTTAACTACATTTCTGTCAATGAGACATTATTTCCTATAATACAATCTTAAATCCATTCTTCATTAAAATTTTAGACCACTCGGCTCCAGAGTAAAATGCTTCTGTTCCTTGTCTCCTTAAAAAATAACGCGCATGTGTCTACTGAAACTGCGTTGTTATATTTAAAAATACCTTAACAGTCTGGTTTCTAATGAGCAATTCTTTTCTGATAGCGGTGCACTTTTTCTAGAGCAGTGGAACAGCTCATAAATAGTTAATTGGAGCAATAGCCATGCTGGTGCACTTGAGTTACAGTCTTTGTGC
Organism: Steatornis caripensis; assembly: GCA_013398225.1. Taxonomy (NCBI): domain Eukaryota; kingdom Metazoa; phylum Chordata; class Aves; order Caprimulgiformes; family Steatornithidae; genus Steatornis; species Steatornis caripensis. The sequence goes on along the minus strand of VZSC01000259.1, from coordinate 285,428 downwards.
ATAACTTCTCAATCCTGCAAACAGGCACACTGCAGCCTTATCAGGAACGGCAGCGATATGTCAAATTTTGAAGAGGAATTGGAGTTGCTGACAAACTTTCCCATCTAATTCTCATTAAGTATAAAACTGAAATGTATTTGCTTAAGACAAGTGTCCAAAGCAATCCAGATTTTTTTCTGTAAATGTTTTGGGGTTTTTTTTTTTTTTTTTAGGATGTGATACCCATTAAAATAAATTTGGACTAAGTTAAAATATTGAAGTCTTTGCCTTATATAAAAGACTGTATGTTTCTTTTACGTTGTCTGTATTTTAGCTGTTCCGGTTTATAGTTTATCCCTCTCATCTCTTTGACAGCATTGAAATTTAAATATGTATATCATGTTTTGTTGATAATATGGCAGTGAGTTGAATTTCTGTACTTTTAATGAAAGCTCTTCATGTTTAACGAGTAAAGAAATAATGTGAAATATAATAACCCAAGTCTTAATATTTTCTTGATCACAAGTCAAGCCTTCTATATAATTTATTAAAGTAGCATAATGTCCTTAAATTTGAGGTCAAGATTTTGCAGGCTTAGCAAAGATTTTTATGCATAAGGGAAAGATGAAACTTTGAAAATATTATTTCAGCAGTTTCATACTTTAGGATTGTGACCTCATGCTCTAAGAATAATTATGGCACATCACGATCAGCAATTGTATCAATATTCATTCATATACTTCCTAGACTATGTATCATGGTTGATACTTTTTTTTCGTGCAACCGTAGTGACTTTAAGATACCTAGTAAATTCTGTAATAAGCTCAGCCAGTTGCATTATTTATCTTCATGGGCTCTAACCAGTATCTACAGTATTTATGAAAGCCCTTTTTATTCCCTTCTTTTTCTGTACTTTTATTTAGTTGTTACACCTTCTCCTGCCACTTGGGACCACTGTTTTTTATGAGGTCTCACAGTGACCACAGACAGCCCCTAGGGCCTGCGTTTGTGGCTTCTTGGTAAAACTTATCAGCTATGCTTTGACTGTGGCCACCAAGAATTTGTTGTGGCTGCGCAAGCGGTTCCTGCAAAGACCTGGGGGGTTGCCACTGGTTTAAACTGTAACTGTAATGGCAGAAAAGGCATGAGAACTTACGCAAACTTCTGTGGGTGCTTAAAACTAGTCTGTGGCTGTAAATTCAGTGGTATTGCCTTGGTCCGTAGTGAAGATGGTCAAACACAGAGAGCCAGCTACAAGGAAATCCCAAATCAGCGGCATGCACACTTCACCAGTTTATTAAAATGTCTATCTGGCATCTCTGACAAAGCATTAAATTAAGTTTTCCAGCTTATCCACCCAAGAGCAGCTGGCAGCAACATAGCACAAACTCTTGACTCTTATCTTGTAGATGCTGCAGAGAAGGGGGCAGCAGGCACTCGTGGTATTTCTGCTGGAGTAGTTGGTCAGAGGGCATCACCTTGCCTGGCAAAGGCACAAGCATTTATAACCATCAAGGGTAAGAAGATGATTTCTCAGAAGTTCGAGGATGCAGAGGTTCAACTGTACAAAAAGAATAGAGCTCATACTTTGGAAACTGATGTAATCATTTACTTCTTGCAGGAGAAAGAAACTACTAGTTTTGCTGGAATAAGGGTCAGCAAACCTGGAGGTTTGGCTTGGGTGAAGAACAGTTAATGCAATTTTGCAGCCAAGGAAATCTCAGAAAAGCTGAGAATAAAGGCCTGTTGTGTATTGTCTTTATCATCTTTGTCAAGTAGACCAAAGCCTATAATACCATTAATCTCAAGGGTTTCTTCAGGCTTCAGCAAAATTCAGCTGTTAGGCAAGCTCTTGAATTGGCAACTCTGGCGAGTGTTTTCAGTCAAGGCAGAACATAGCACCTTTTTGCTGTCAGAAGGGCACGAAGCAAGGCTTCGTCCCCACCCTTATCTGCCTTTGTATCTTGTAGGCAGAGCTGCTTCCTGATGGGTTTGGAGAGTGCGATAGGGGAAACTGCATGCCATGTTACTGGAGTGGGGGAATTTTCAACTTCCAGTGATTTTTTTTTTTTTTTTTTTGTAATTATTATTCCCATCAAATCCAAGGTTGTGCAGCTGATAACCTGCAGCCTGCTCTCTGCTGGTAACTGCAGTTGATTCCCAAATGCTTGAGAGCCAGGAGGGACTGAGTCTCCAGATGATTCTGCCAAATAGCTTGGCCTAAGCACTTTCGCGAGGAAGACTGAGGTTCTGCTTCAGCCTTACTCTGCTAGAAAACATGCGTGTTAGCAGCACAGGCTTGACGTTTTTAGGCAATTTCTGCTACTTCTGCAGCAAGTTGTCCGAGCGCTGCGCTTGACGACAGAGTCACGAAAGAGGATAACAAAAGGCAGAGCAGCATTTGGAGATTAAAGCAGTGTTTCTGGAATGAAAGAAGCACTGAACTTCAAACAAGTGCTTGGTATGCATTTACTTTTATTAACATTCCTCTGTACGACTGTGAAATTTGGATACCAGCCTTGTTTCTTCTAAGCATGAGCTAGTTCCTCTTGGATGGTCTTTTGAGTCTTTGCTGGTGTAAAAGGCAAGTGTCAAATTCACTGTTTTCATAGATACAGGAGTACAGATGTAGATTTTCAAAGAGAAGGATGGACAGTGTGCTGCCTGAAGCTGCTTTGTATGAACTCATTAAAATCAGAGTGACTCTGAGGCAAGTCTAGGAAATACTGCAAGGACGTGTTCAAGGGAAGTCCACATCTAGTGTCCAAAACCACACAAAAGGCGAGAACACTATCCACAATGGTCAAGCTTTTGCAGATTCAATAACTAGACTAGTATAACTAGAATACATTACTTGGGGAAAACAAGCACAGCAATATGAGTCAGATTTGTAGCTGTTGATGTGCTGCAAAAATTGGGTTAATTTGCCATCTTAAGTAAAAAAAAAAAAAACCCAAACAAAAACAAAAAAACCCAAAAAACCAAAACCAACAAAAAAAACCCCAAACCCCAACAAACAACAAAACACACTCTTCCTGCATAGAACAGTAGGATTTAATTCTTCACTGTAATGGAAACTGTTCTTTCCAGAAGCATGCAGAAGACCTTCAGGGATGTATGAATACAATGGTTAGCACCACGTCTCATGTGCAACGTGACAGACGTGCTGTCTTGTGTGTGCCATTTTTAGAGGAAGAGGATTCTTTGCTTAGTTATTTTGACAAAAAAAAGTATGAAACAAAGCAATATCTGATCCATATGGGCCTAAGTCTTCTACTTGCTTTGAACCGAGAAGCAGGCTTTTCTCTGTGGACAGAGTTCATGGTGGGGGTGAAGAGAGGAGTCGTGGGCTGCAGTACGGCAGCACAGCTACCTGTGAGCTTAATTCAGATGAGCTGGGGTGAGGGCTCCTTACAAGATTCATAATTTCTAGTTTCACTGATGATTAAATTAGTTTTGAATTAACTCAGATATTCACTCCTGTCACACAGTGGGCTCCCCATGCCTTTCCCTGAAGAGACCTGGAGGGTATGAGGGAGAAGGCAGCGATGCCGTGCCAGCGGCAGTGGGCTCCCCTCAGTGTTGGCAGGCTGCTCTCCCAGCCCCGTGCTCCCTGGGCGCTGCTGTGCCAGCAAGACGGATGCTGGAGGCTGTGGACTGCAGAAGGGAGAGAGGTCGCAACCTGGAGGGATGAGGAGGAGGGTCAGAAGGGTCTGTGTCAGCTCATGGAATGCGTTTGGACGCACTTGGTGGGATGGAGGGCAGGCTCTCCTGAGGGGGTTGTGCGGTTTAATTAAGTAGGTGACGCGTTTTAAATGTGTGAGGGTCCAAAGCTTTAAAGCAATGATAGTTTTTTGAGCACTTTTTCCTGTCAAGTCACTGGTTATGTTAGCAAGTCTAGCAGAACCCTAGACAGAGCCTAAGGAAATTAAGTTTTATGTAACTGAGCTGTCTATGCGTAACCGCCTAATAAGTTTTGAACGTCAGCCAACTTCAACTAAATTTGACAGTGAGTACCTATTACCTCTTCCAGTTCTAGCTGTTGTCTCTTATCAGTTCCATTAAAATAAGTGACTGGATGGAAGAGAGGCACCCAATTAGTGCCCTCACTAGAGGAAAGATGATAGTTTGCATTTTTTTCCTACTAAATCTTGTAAGCGGGAAGGAGGAAGCCTTAGGAAACAAAGTTCTATTATTCCTGCTGCTAAGTAACAACTTAATAATTTAAAAAACCTAGTAAAACCATTTTCATATACTTTGGAGCTCAGCACTTACTTTATTTTATATATGTTAATTGGGAATATACAAAGCAGATATGGAAGTAAGAAGTTGTAGGTCTCAATGCTTTGTGACTGTGGTGGGCTCCTGTGCTAACAGTTGCACGGAGTGAAGTCGTCTGAAGCCCAAAGGGATGGGTGCAAGTGAGGATGGCAGGGGCTTCTTGGATCATCTGGCAGTGTATTAAAGTTAAGCTATGCTGTGATTGCTGTAGTGTTCAGAATTGTGGGTCCTCAAACTTACTCTTTGTCGAGTCATCTTCTTTCTTCCCCAAGTGCTTATTCTGCATATTGCACACCTGTTTGTAGAATAATTTCGGTGGCTACAGGAGGGGAGTGGGGGAAAAAGCAGATTGTTTTAGAATAGGCCGAAATTGCTTAATGGAGCAAAGAATGTGTGTCGTCAGGTTCTTTCTGTTTGGTTTTAATTGCACTCTGTGTGGGACCTGTTGTGTCAGTGAGTGATACTGTGGCTTAATGACGAGTGTAAATATCGTGGTCCTTGCTATAGAAAATTGAAAGTCTGTGCCACAGACAGGCTGCATAAATGAGATCTGGGGGCTTATGGCTTAGAGAGTAATAATGTTTGCTCACTCTGCTACACACTCTGATTACTATGTAAAATGTGTAAATTTATGCATAAGTACGTAATTATGCACACTCAACTGTCAGTTTGCCTCTACGGCAACGTGCTTTTGTGCATAAACAGTTAAACACCTTTCCCTGAAATGAGATGGATGGTGGTATTTTTAATTATTGTACCAACTCTTATTCCCACTGAAGTTAAATGCAAGCTGCCTTCCAAAATCAAGGCCTGCTATATATTATTGCAAGAGAGTTTTGACAGTATGTAGCAGAGAATTTAGGAGAGGAACTGGGACTGTGTTAGTTGCAGAAGATAACTTCCTTGGTCTGTGTTTTGCTTAATACTCCCATTTTCTTTTAGTCTTCGCTATATGGGTTTCAGCTATTCAGCCAGAGAGAGTAGTAGGTACAGTACTGTGTATCATTAGTATGTGAGCAGCAGAGTGAATTTCAGCTGAATAAAAAATGAATTCTTTGACTTGCAATTGTGAACGTTTCTAGTTTGCCTTGACAATCCTGTCAAGACAAATTTGAACTTTGTCAGCAATTGTGATTGCTTGTGGGAGAATTACCAAAAGCCTTTGCTCTAGGTATCAGTCGGTGATTGCAGCCCTCATCTGCTATTTGACCAAAATTTTCCATGGCACTCAGCAGGCTATTACTTGTCACTCTGACATATAATGGAGGGGTATTTTAATTGATTTAAAAGTTAAAATCTATAGTTATTTAATACAGTATAACTGCATTACGTGTCACTGGTTACACTTGCTGTGGAAAGAGGGAAAGGGGAGTTGAAAGGACTTGGGATTTGGAATATCTTAAAAATACATATGCAATTGATTTTGACTTCTACAGGCTATCAATAGAATTTTTATTTAGTGAATGGGAGTAGAGATTTCCTATTATGTAGTTGTTGATGATATTCAAAGGGATTCTTGAACGTTAGCTCTGCGTCTAGTTTCTAAAAGCCATATCTTCCACAGTTCAATAGTGCTTCTGCTTTGAAAGTCTTCACTTTTGTGATGAGGTCTGAACAACTGCGTTTTGGATCCGATGCTGTTTCGGTTTATGGTCAAAGCCATTCATCTGTCGTTATCTCATGGTGTCTAAAATAGGTATAATTCTATCCAAATCTAAGGGGTATGTAAAATTAAAAATTGCGAGTCACTCTAAGGCTGTACAGCATGAGTGCGGTTGGTGCGTTTGCACATATGCAGGTTGTGTATATGCTGGAGTATGAGATCAGATGCTGTAGCAATACTGTGTTCCTAATTGCTCTTGTGGATGCAAATATGCAGTGTCTTTCTAACTAGTAATGGTGATGATTAGTTCAAAATATCTTTTTCTATGTGTTCATTTCAAAAGAAGATCTTCTGCAAGAGAGAAAATGAAGCAAGGAAGGCTCTGCAAAGATNTTCTGTTATAAGTGCGTGTCAGAGTTTGCTTGTTACCATAACTAAGATCCAGATATGAAAGTGTGATATATGACCCTTAGGCATGGCTAAATAAAGTAACTTAATGTAAAAGCTGGAGTTTCTGAGGAAAGAAACCATCTGATTTCTCAGTTTGCTTTCTCTTAACTAAGAGCCCTTTCCCATCAGATTTCTACATCTTTCATAATACTGAGCATTTCATAAGAGGAAAAAAAAGAGAGGAAAGAATATCTGCATCACTTCTACAAGAGTAGGATGAGAAACAGGGCTGTTTAATACTTGTTAACGGATCTCTCTTTTGGACCATACTGCCTGATCCTCCACATAAACTACGGGCAAAGGAAAACAGAGGGACGTTAAGTGTACAAATAAATGTGGTAATTGACAATATCACCACCAACAGGAGTGACTGTGCTTTACCTTGGTGTAAATATAAAAGTAAGGATCTTTGCAAATTGTCACTTTGTGTAGCAGAGGTGGGAAAAGTGGGAAGTGATGTCCCTGTCTGAACTGGAGCTGCTACTTGCCGTGTCACCTGCTGATCGCAATTTTTGCAAGCAGATATGAAGCCTGAGAAGGCTGTTTCAGCTGTGACAAAATTCACAGGATGGGCTGGGATCAGAATACTTTTAAAACTTTGATTTTTCTATCGGTGTATTTTCTGAGAAGGTACCACAGAGCCATTTACAGGCAGCTAGTCATTTTAGACCAAGGAGTTACATACTTGTTAGAGCTGTACAGGGTAGATGTTTGCCCCCTGACGCTAAGGCAGGTGGAGGGTTGCATAGCTAGTTGTTTGCACTGAAGAGAAAATTGGAGTCTTTTTCTTATTTCATCTGATCGCTGAATACTCTATGGAAAGCTGGCTGATAGGGAACAGATTAACAGGGGAACTTCACAGTGTGCTGATGAAGAAACGTAACGTGTGGGTTGTATTTGAAAACCAGGTTGTACATGGGATTGCATACCTAGACCTTAAAGCTAGAATGTGATGAGTTTGGGTTTCGTTTTGTGTTTCCAAAGCATCAACTTCATCCCCAGCCTTAGAGTGGCACCTTTACAATAGGTACCTTGTTTGAAGAAATGATGGTGTGAGAACTTGCTAAGATACTGGAGGAAATCCAATTGCAGACTGTTGGTAAGCATCCTGAGAGTCAGAGAGACTGGGAAGTGAGCCCTAGGCTAGCTGATGTTTGCAGATAGGCACAGGCAAAGACCACTGCAGATGTAATTGGCTGAGCAAAGAAGCCACAGACAGAGAAATGAGGGATTGTTGCATGAGGGCCAGCTTCACCACTTCTAGAAATAGGCCCTTTCCTCCTTTGCTTTTTCTCCTTCTCCTGAAAGCTGATGGGTACGAATCCTGCATCCGTTTGTGCTGCATTGCCTACTCAATGCAGGCATATTCTGCTCGCTGTAACCTTTGCATGTTCCTCAAACATCACGACGGTTTTTTTATTACGCTGTCAAAAGGTAGCAAATGCCCATGAAGCTGACAAGAGGGGAACCGTAAAGGAGACAGAAGTGGAAATCGTCCTGGCTTTTCCACATTCTAGTTTTAGGAAGATGTTTTGTTGGAGCTGTGGGACTAGGAAGGTAGAAAAGACAAATTTAGGAACTACCCCAGCGTCTGTGCCGTTCCCCAATCTAGAGCCGCAAGCATCTTATTTCTTGTATCAAGTAGTAATTGCACGCATTAAAACACCATGAACAGCTTGAATTTCTTAAAATGGAAAAATGTTAGTTAAAATGAAGGCCTCGTTATTTCAAATGATGTTTTTGGAAGTCACAGAAGATATTTCAAAATAATCTATTTGCTTTTTAAAATATCTGTTAATCAGAGATGGTGGTAAAGTTGGAGTTTGGCTTCTACTGTATCATCTGAAACAAGTGCCAAGCTGGAAACTTCCAGTAAAACATAAAGCACTGTGCCTATCCTTACTAAGGATTATTACCTTTTGATTAGTAAGATGATCTTCAGCAGATTATTTCTGTTTTCCAACCTTACTCTTACAGATGCACACAGAACTTGCTGCACATCGCAAGATATTTAAGTCTGTTCATGTCGGCAATTTCTCTGATATGCTTATGGCCTTGAGTCTTATTACTCGGTTCTGCGTTGGTAACTCATACTAAATAATATTGTGAGCGGTCTGTTGCCTGTCATTTTTTCCCTACTCCTTGTTTATGGAGTTTAAATTACTGTTCAGACTTTCCTACTTCTATTTTCTGTTCCTATGTGGAATTATAATACAGCATACACTGGTACTGTAATGTTAATACATTTTCAACATCTGTACTAGTTTTATCTTGTTGGGTGCAAGGGAGGTTAAAGGGCAACCCCCTCCTCTTTCCATGCATTAGATTCTTTTGGCTCAAGCAGTAATTATACATGTTGCCTTTTGAAGCCTGTGGAATTACTGTTATGAGTAAAAGTCTGCCATGCTGGGGCTTTTATTTGACAAGTTGGAAAATAGCCTGTGTTCCCATGGTAACCTTTTTTGTGCTTTGGTGCATTTTTTCCTATGGTTTCATGGTTGCTCTGGAGGTTTTTCTGTTGTGGTATGTTAATCCTCAGTAGACTGGGGATGGAAGTTCAGTTTACTTTTTGCTATTATGATTTTTTTTTTAAATTTCATCATAGAACTCTTGTAAACTTTTTATATTGCGTGGTTGGGGCATTAATGGTATGGTGGCTTTCTCTTCCAGTATATTGTGCACTCAGAAGGTAAAGCAAATAGTTTGTAATAGGCAAGAACATACAACTGGACCAAGCCGCTTCTGTTATAAATTGATGTTTTTTTATATAGGTATTCTTTTAGGACTTGCAGAGCCAAGCCCTTGCCAGATGTACCAGGTAGGGTTTTTTGTCTCTGCAACAGAATGACATTTCTTAAAGTTGAAAACGGTCAATACTCTGGTTGTGTGAATGTCACTTCAGGTTGCTGTAATGAGGGCTTCATAAAATAAAGCTTTCAAGCAAAGGCGGGTATTTTTAGGAGTTGCTTGTTTAGACTCTGGTGGAAGAAATTGAAAAAAGTGCTGAGCTTTAGTTTGAAAAGAGAAGGCTTTTTAAAGAGAAGTTCTTACTACTGGTAGTATGTCCCTCATTTGGCTTCTATGTATATTTTTCTTTCTTCTTTGCTTGTTCGATTGTTTTTTGTCTTGGAAGTGTTCAACAGCAGAGCAAAATAGCCACACAATCTTGTGTTGCCTGCAGTTCCTCATGGTAATGATTTCCCACTGGTGCCCCTATCAGCAGGTGAACCTCACTTTTGAATCACTGCATTTTATGCAGTTTTAAAATATTGCTGACCAAGAAAGCAGCAGAGCCTCACTGAGTAAACACTATGCTCTCATAGGAGGGTGATCAGGATGCATAATTAGTTTAAATGTTTTTCAGTGGTGGAAGATGAGATGGTGCTATAAAAACTGGATTTCCTAAGCTGTGTCTCTTTGAGTCATGGCAGGTGAGCAGGTGCAGGAAAAGAAAGAGTTAAATGAACTCCCTGACCCCCCTCCCCCAACAGACTTGCAATAATTAACTAGATAATTTTCCAGATAAACTGTTCCTGCCTTATCTTGGTATATAATACATAGCAATTTATAATCAGCAGCACAAATAACAACATTGCATGCATTTAACCTGCACTAATTCTATAGATGGACCAAATATGAAAAGTTAGAGCAAATGAGCTGTTCTCTGGCTTTCGCAGTTGGAGGATTGCTCCTGATAGGAAACTTCCCATCTAGGCCATTCAATTTCAATAGATAACTATATGTACTAAAAAACTGCAGAACAAGTATATTTTATTTCCCTGGGGCAGCTGGATCTTCGTACGTTGCGACAGCAGTTAGAGGAGAGAAGTGTATTGTGGAAGGATATTAGGAGGACGTTCTACTTCTCCGATCACTAAATCAGTGGGTATACAGTAGATTTATTTCCCTGGAAGATAAGTGCTCCTCAGTTTCAGTCCACCAGAACACGCTTTTGTTTATACTTAAGTTTCTGTTTTTCTGTAGTAAGCAGATTATTTTGAGGTAAAACTTGGATAGTCAACTGTAGTTGCTACCAGAAGATTTCAGTAGAGAAGGTCAAGGAAAAGTCAAGTCTTGCAGCTGGATTGAGGAAAATGCTGAGTCCTGTCAGCATCCACTAAGGTAAATGGAAACTGAAAGAGCTTAGTACACTGGCTTCATTTTGTAAAATCAACATATGCCTTAAGGTTAAACTAAATACAGGAGCCTGTTCACTGGTAAATACAGCAACGGAGAACCCATCCACTTCTATTTGCAGAATAAACACTGCAATTTAAATGCTTTTTTAAAATCCTGAGTGAATTTTTTTTAAGATTTGGGGGTGCTTGGGAGAAAGGGTGGAGCCTTTTCTGTTATAAGTGCGTGTCAGAGTTTGCTTGTTACCATAACTAAGATCCAGATATGAAAGTGTGATATATGACCCTTAGGCATGGCTAAATAAAGTAACTTAATGTAAAAGCTGGAGTTTCTGAGGAAAGAAACCATCTGATTTCTCAGTTTGCTTTCTCTTAACTAAGAGCCCTTTCCCATCAGATTTCTACATCTTTCATAATACTGAGCATTTCATAAGAGGAAAAAAAAGAGTATAAATACTGGATTAATTTTGTAATCTATACATTTGTATTAGAGTTGTAGTATTTGAAGTTCAAGCAATTGAAAGTTTTCTGTTTTGGAATAGAATACATCTGTGCTTAAAAAAAAAAAAAAGAAAATTGAGACTAACCACTAAATTAAAGGTAGTACCACAGCTACTGAATTTATCTGTTTTTTTTATAAATTTCTTAAAAATATACCTTCAAAGTTGTAGGTGGCAAAATGAGTTTATTTTGGTGAGATACTGGTCCATTTTTTTAAAATTACAGTGAATAATAGTGGATTGCATGAGTTCTTCATTAGCTGAAACAAAATAAACAGAAGTGAATAAATGGTAATCCAAGTAAGAACTTCAGGATCCTGAAGTTTGGGGTGTTTCAAAAATAATTGATTTATAGCACGAGAAGATACTATTTTCTTGGTTGTCTTTCTTCCTTAATTGAGTTTCCTGAATATTTTACATTTAAAATGTATTTTCAATGGGTGTGTTTATTATTCTAGTAGAGAGAAGACATTAAATAAAAAGAAATTAATTCTTTCCCTATCCACTACATTCCTTATGGACTGATACAATACTCCAGATGACAGGGTAAGCACACACTGCTTCAGATGCTACGCTTTGTGTCTATGATCCATAATATGCACTAAAGTACACAGTTAGCTTTCCTTAAATACTTAGACTTTGTTCAAGATTTCTAAGTCTAAAAGTTTTTGCTTGATTTTTTTTTTGTAAGGTTTAGTCTTAAAAAAATAATCTTAGCCTTTTTTTCTAAGGATGCAGATGCAAGGGTTGATTGTAGCCATATAAGTCCTCTTGTTTTATCCAAGGAAACATAACCGTTTCTGTAGTAGATGTCTTCACCTCTGTAGGAGCAGGGTAAGGCCCCAAGAAACTCAGCCAGACGAATTTGCAGCTAGGTTATGTAGCAATTTGTATGCCTCTGCCAAACGTCAGAGGGTAAATGTTGCTCTGCTTGCATGCAGGAGTGTTGCTGCTGAGGTTCTGGAGTGGTTTGGTTTCAGCGGACCTTCCTTAGCTCAGCGTTTATGAGGTCCCATGTGACTGCCTTCTCCTCCAAAAATCTGATCGTTTCATCTCTGCACCTTTTCACTTCTCTATGCTTTCTTGGTCTGCTGACAAGAAGATTAGTTTATATAGTCTGACATTTAAGAAATATAATTTTCCAGTCTGCTAGTCTGCTTTATGCAAGTAGTTACAGGGGAAAGCCAGAGTGCCTTCCTGCAGTGAAACTCTTCCAGAAATTTGGGCTACACAAGGCAAAACTGATACTCTTCAAACCTTAGTCTCGGCAATTAAAACCAGCAGCATGGAGAAAAATCTGGGAGATGGTACGTGCCACTGGTGGAGGTCATGACCAGCATAATTGTGTAGTAGTTAAATAATCTATTGGACAGTTTGTGACCAGTATAACATTTTCTAAATTACGAGTAGAATTATCTTGGACAGTGAAGTTACTGTTTCTGCGTGAACACACAGAAAAATAGTGGAGGTAATGTGAAGAGGAGATGGTTATGCTATCTGCTGTGATGGCTGAGTGAGCAATGAGTTAAAGAGGGAGGACACTAGGAGCGCTGCTAGAGAAGTGATGAGTCAAAGGAGGCACTTCAGGATGTAAGATTAGCTGTGGAAACTGGGGAGAAATTCAGGGGCTATTTGGAGGGGGAAAAGAGTCTATTTCCAGGGTAGCGTAAACTTGGTAATCAAGTCTCTTGATTTTAGTGCCAGGTTGCAAGGAGCTGTGTTGTCATTCATCGTGGGAGTTTCTTGTCTCCCTTGGGCGGCATCAGCTGTCCTGCTGTGTTGAGGTTGACGAGAGCCAAGTGTGTGGGTGTGCTGCTGCAGTGGCACGACCGGCACCGGGAGCTCTCGGGCGGCTCTTGGCCAACTCTTGGCCTCCTTCTGACTGTCTGGGCTTCCTTGGGTGTGAAAGGTAGGCCAAGCTCCGATCTCCGTGTCCAGCCAGACTGTCCACATCACGGTTGTGAAATACCATTGAAATACATAGTTCTTGTTTTGGACCACGGGAAGGTGTGTTTCAGTGTCTGTGAGTGCAAAGTTAACCATGTTTTCGTGTGCCAGTGCTCAGCAGAAGATGACTCTCACTAGAGGTTACACCCCTTCAGAAAATTGATCAGAGGGCAGAAGGAAGAAGCTGGCAGTCTCTGCCAGATTTTCAATCTCCTGATTATTCTTCCTCTTAAAGGTGTTTTTTTTTTTTCTTTTTGGTGAAAATATTATACTGACTTCAACTTCTTACCTTTGTTCTCACATGATGTTGTTTACTGAGGTGTACTCCTTCTGGTTGTTTTAATGGCAGAAAATTTATGTATGAAAAAGAAAAGTCAATGATGTGAATTAAAAAGGATTCATCTAGATCTCATAGCAATAATAAAAGCACTTGCAACAAATGAGTCTGGGATTCATATCGTGGCTTACACTTCTTTGGAGTGCTTCATTTTATCATCACAGAGGCATCGTTTGTTTAAACTGTGCTCCTGTATGACATCTGGTTTGAAAAGCATAATAACCTATATAATCAGCTTTTAAAATGCTAGATTATCTGTGGGTTTATTGACTCTTCTTTACAAAATCTGTTATTTCTAATTAATTCTCCATATAACTGTTACTAAAGCCAACTTGCAGAGACACAAATGAGCTTGATGGCAATGGCTAGTCAAGGTCAGCATTTAACTGCCAGCATTTGCACTGTTGAGGATAATAAATCAGGCTTATTCCTAATCACATACCCTACAACGTGACAAATGTTAGTGGAGCCATCTAAGCAACCATTTTACAAATCATTTAGAAGATACATTTGGCGTTGTGGTAAAATACGTATTCTCTGATAGATCTGTATTTGAATGCTGCAGTGTGCATGTATGGGGAGTGTGTGTTTTGCTTTTTTAAAATTTGTATTGGAAATGAGAGGTGTGTGAAAGTAATAACACCTAATCAGCCTATGGAAACCGCTGGCTTCTGAAAGCAATGATGAGTAGCCAGCTCTGTGGCACCATTTCATATTTCTTGTGTTTTCGGTTAGAAGTTTATGGTAAGACTAGTTTGCTGCCTACAAGAAATTTTCTAAGTCAATAATAGTCCATCGTGGGGAAGTTTAAAAAACCTGTTAAATATCAGAGCAACACTTGTTAGGCTCTAACTTGGATTTGGGCAAATGTGTAAACACGATGTTTTCACTTGTTTTGATGTGTAGGACTCAGTCCTGCTGTGGCTTACAGATGTCGTTCAATTTAGGGTGTCATTTAAATAGATATTTGATAGTAGGCTAATTGCTGTCTAGGGAGTGAACCATAAAATTCCTGATCTTTCGTTATGGTATCTGTTCTTATGTGGACCAGCCCCTGTGTCTTTCAAAAGAGAGAACGATGTTACCTAAATAATCTAGATTATTGTAATCAAACTTCTCATCTGGTGCTAAAAATAAAACTGAGCTCCAACAAAGAACTGAAATTAAATGAATGTATGTATCTGTTAATAGTCAACTGAATTAAAACTTTATATAAAGTATTACCTGCCTGTAACTTTTCCCAAATAGAAGTTTATATTAAAATTACTAGTTAGAAATTCATGGGATGTTTCTGTGCAAAATTAATGAAAAGGGAAATATTTAACTTAGAGCATGCATAAAAAGCATTTTCAAAGTGGTGGTTTGTTTGGGTTTTTTTAGTATAGCTTTTCTCCTGTACATACTACAGGATATAGAGCTGCACTGATTAATTAACTGATTTAATAAAAGCAATGAATAAATAAAGTAGTTTCTGTGTCATAAACACTGGATATCTGGCCTTGAAATGAGGGCAGAGAGGTAGTTTGCTCACTAGTCAGATCTTGATGCAGATCTTGTTCACCATGGCGAAGTCTCTAAGAAAGGAATGACAGCCTGGACGTAAGAGAGTTTCAGGAGAAAAAGGTGTAACCATCCATGCATGCCTGTTGAGAAAGAAAAGCTTCCGTGGAGAGAATTACTTAGTCTGAGGTTTAGCAGGTTGATTTGAGCATATTTTTCAGACTCAGCCTTTTAGTATTTGCAGGTATGTACAAACACCACTTCACCTTTGTATGAGGTAATATAACAACATTTTGAATTGGCAAATACTCTAGCGCAACAAGGGTGAAAGAGAACATAAAAGCCTTTAAAAACAAGCTGTTGTTTGTTAGAAGACAATCAGAGCTTAAGCTTGCACAAGTTGGAGGAGATTTAAGCACCAACTGCTAATACCAGTGTTTCTTTGCGGTAGAGTATTTGAGAATTGCTCCGTGGTGGATATTCCTATTACGAATGAAAATACCTCATTTGTGTTTTAACCTAGTCCACTTTTAAACTAATGAAAAGGGTGTATGGGAGTTAATTGACTTTTATTCTAGAATGTGAAGTTTCTACCTGTAATGCTGTGGCTGAGCAGTTGAATACATGCTTTATAGTCGAGCTGTACCTTCACCTTTCAGCTGTATTGAAGTGCTTAATTTAGAGAAGCACTGTATGAAAAATGCTATAGATTGTGTCTTAGGTAGGCATTTAATAATAGTTGTGGATCAACTGGCGTCTCAATGTGTCTTTACTGACTTTTTTTACCCAATAATTCTGTGTAAGTGAAATTTTATGTGGTAGCTTGTGTCATAAAAAAAGCTCTCCCATTTTCTGCAAATCCTCCATGACAATTTATTTTCAACTAAAAATAATACATAATCATATATATACAGTATGTATATATAGAGGGTGTATGTATATATATGTGTGTGTATATATAAAAATAAAAAAAACATGCGCACTGCTGTGATACCCTGGAAACCTCAATTTCTCCACAGGAAGAGCTCTCTAACAGAATTACCTTTTTTATATATTAAAAAAAAAGGTACACTGACTTTTTTCAGGGTGGAAAGACTAGGAACATTTTTGCTAGTCTTTGTGAAGAAATGGGAACATGCAGCATCGAGATTCCAAATGCCCTAAGACATTTTGGTGCTATGTCAGAACTGAAACATTTCCCTTCTTGGACAAAATACTGCAGTTTGCAATGAAAAAGCAAGAAAAAAAAAAAGAATTTTGAAGGAGTTAGTTTTCCAGGTTAGTGACGTTTTCTCTAGAAAGCAGACACCTTTTGAAGAATGTTGATTAATGAGAGGCTTCATTTTTTCTCACGCGGTATGAAGCGTGCTAGAGGGAGAAAGTCCTGTTTGTCAGCTAAACGCACCCAAATGCAGAGCTGAATACCAACACAGTCTTGGCAAATCCTGAAAAAGGTACTTCTCCTTAGGGATAGATTAATGCAGTGTGCATAGGTATGATTGTGACTGAAGCACACCGAACTTATTTTAACATAGATTCGGTGAGACTTTCCTTTGTCTCGCTAACAGATGAGCTAATGCCATCACCTAGCAATTACCAAGTAGTGTGATGTTACGTAATGAAGGTATCCTAGCACGAGGACTAAAACTAGTAAGTCTAACAAACTAGTGAGCAGATAAGAGCAGGAATAGTATTTGGAACATTTTGATTAGCATCTGAATGCTGTCATTTAAAAACACTTTTAGATTTGATGTTACAGTGAAGATGCAGGCGAGGAAAGTTGCAGTCCTTGATCTAGAGTGACATTCATGCTGTGCCCCTGGACAAATCACTTGGCTTCTGTATACCTCTTTAAAGGAAGACAGAAAATTGGAAAAAGGCAAAGGGTGTGTACTGGAAATTTCTTAAGCAAGCTGGTTATCTTATGTTGGAATTAAGACTGAGAACTTCGTTCCCGAATGACTGACCGACAAATAGCCTGTGACCTGCAATTTGAACTATCAGATTGTTTCGCCACAGGTGTAAAGTCTTTTAGGGTTGTTTTTGTAGTTGTTTGACAGCATCCAGAGAGAGAACATGTGAAGAAATGCAAGAGGTCATGTTTACCTGGAGAAGAGAGGCTGTGTGGAAGGAAGGACTTTCCCCAGCCCTCCGGAGGCATGGGAGGGATCCAAAGCTTTCATCTTCTTAAGTATCTGGCACGTTTCTCCAAGCGTGCAGATTATATTAGGGTGGCATTTCCAGTTCCTGGGGGAAGGAGGGAGGGAGGAGACTCACTGCATCATGAAATGTGAGTTGTTTATGAAGTGTGCTGTATTTTAGAGTTGCCGGTGGAAAACACTTCCTAAAGATACCTTTGGAGAGTCATGGTTTAAAAAAAAAAAAAAAAAAAAAA
>VZSC01000259.1:257082-268188 GCA_013398225.1 Steatornis caripensis | reverse complement strand
GGAAAAAAAAAAAAAAAAAAAAAAAACAAACCAAACCCCAACAGCAGAAATGCCCCGTCTTTTGAGAAGGCAGTAGATGGTTAAAGCTGTTTGCAAGATGTATCGGTCTGCAAAATCCTGGGATGGTTTCTGAAGCTCCAGTGCTGCTTTTCTGACACCTGCAGTCACATGGAAGGGTCTTTTGCACTTGCAGGATGTGAAAAGGCTTCAAAATTACTTTGGAAGTAAGGTGTTAAATTACAGACGTATTAGATATAAGCTCAAGGACCACTGTAGGGGTAAGCAGGAGCACGGACAGGAGAGTACATACGACTTTGCTGCACTAGTTCATAAACTGGTCTTAGTGGTTTTATTACAGGTATTCCTTAGCTGTAAAGGCTTGAAACAAACAAGCAGAAAGAAAACTTATAACTATGGAGTCACTGCCAGAGTGGTTGCTTTGTTTGTTTATTTTCAGTTGTAATCATCTGCTACCAATAAATTCCAGTGCCCTTGTGGTAACTTCTCACATTAACATTGATACATTAGGGGTGTTTCAAAACAGACAATAAAAATATTGCACTTACTAATTAAAGCACTTCGTGTATTCAGCCAGGCAGTGCCAGAAAGAGTTGTGGTTTCCTAATTGTTAGGTGCCTCGAGCAGTATACCTCTTATAATTCTTAATTGAACTTTGCATTATATCCAGTTTGATTTGAAATACTCATAGCTGGGTTTTTTGTTTGTTTTTTCTCCCTCCAGCTCTTCGCTGAGAAGTGTATCAACTGGATCTTCAAGACCTTCCAAAGTGTGTTTGGTGTGCGGAGATGAGGCATCTGGGTGTCATTATGGGGTGGTTACATGTGGCAGCTGTAAAGTTTTCTTCAAGAGAGCAGTAGAAGGTAAGAAAACACACGCAAACAAACGCACTAAAAAAGAAAGTGTTTTTTTATTTTTTAAACAGGATTATATATACACAAACATGCGTTTTCCTGTTTTCTGCTGTTGATAAAAGTTCTGTGTTGTTAATCTGGAAAAAAAAATTGAATAACTCTAAATTATACCTATGCGTAATTGAAGTAGAATATGCAAGAGTGTACACCTTCTAAAGGATGCCTTGTTTTCCTTTATGCCACTACTGAATCGGGCTTCTTCTCTACCCTTCCAAGTGGATTTTTGTAATTTTTAATGGACACAGATACAATTGATGTAAACATACTCCTGCTTCTACTGTACTGG
This sequence comes from Steatornis caripensis, assembly GCA_013398225.1. Classification (NCBI taxonomy): domain Eukaryota; kingdom Metazoa; phylum Chordata; class Aves; order Caprimulgiformes; family Steatornithidae; genus Steatornis; species Steatornis caripensis. The sequence goes on along the minus strand of VZSC01000259.1, from coordinate 266,970 downwards.
AGGATGGGTACTGTTGTCTCATCGTGCTTTGACTTACACCGCAGTACAATTCACTCAGGTCAGTTATCTCCCTGTGGATACCTCCAGGGCTTTCGACTCAGTAGTGCATCTGCTTTGTCTTTCAGGAAAAGAGAAGTGGCTTTGTACTGTGGTAGATTGGTGAGAAAGCAGGAATTGATCATGGTGCGTTTCTTTAGAGATTGTTTTCTACATTAAGGACTAGGATTTTCAGGAGGACTATATTTTTATAGCTTTGTTATCACAGGAGTGTTTTGGTGATATCTCACTATTTCTTGTATAATACACGTAAAAATATGTAATTGTGGTATAGCTAGTCTTTCCTTGGCAACTCCACAGGAGGAAGTTAGGATCACTCAGAGTGCTGCAGGACCCTCTGGTAGATGTTGCCTCTCCATAACTTGAGTTGTTAGGGTAAAAGAAAATGTTCAACCTTTTGGATACTTTGTAAGCAACTGCTTCAAGTGATAAGAAGTAAGTTTTAATACCTATTAAAGAGTAAGAGTTCATGGCATGCAAAGGACATAAATCCTGTGTAAGTTCTTTAAAGTCTCTGCTGATGAGTAGATGTTCTTACAACCACTGATTTATTTTCATGAAGAAAAACCTAGAAGGAAGAACATCGTCTCTTAATATGGTGTCCAGCTTGTGCAGTGAGAGGAGTGAGGCAGTATGTGATGTGATTAATTTCTCCTGGGGTCATTAAATCTGCTGCTGATGGCAATAAGGATTTAGCTCTATGTTAAGTAGACCTGGAGGGCTTGTGCATCATTGAAGTCAAGACCTCATGTAATATCTCTCTATCAATCTATTTATCTATCTATCATCAAAAGTGTCAATCTAATTCAAATGAACTTCCTAGAGTTATAAGGACACAGAAAAGGTTTCCCTATTCTGAAAACATTTTCTTTTACTCTTGTGCAGTAGCTGACCTTGATGCCTTCATTCCCTAACTTCTTGCTTGAGTTTAGTCACTTAATGTAGCACATCAACTGTAAAACCTCACCTATTTTCACTGGGTGCTTTTCTCTGTGTGCCTCCATGCCACATGATGATGAGCATTCAGACATCCATGTCTAAGCTGGCCTCTGAATAATGAGGATATTTTTTGTTGTGGTGGTGGTGAGGTTTTGCATAGACATGCACACACTGTGTGAAGTGACGGCACCTTTTCTTATTTTCTTTACTCTTCTGCCTTCCAGGAAGGCTTTCTTCCCAGTGTTAAGTCACTGTAATTTCAATGTACTGTGTATCTACGTTTACCACACCTCTCCCTTTTGATGTCCTTTCTGACATAATCTGATGGATATCCCTATCCTACTTCACAGGAACTTATGAAAAATTACCAAGGATTCCCTTTAGGAGCTAATGAAGTAGCAAGACTACATATCCAAGCCTCAGAAGCCAGAATTATTAGGAAAGGATTACTCTGTAATCAGGCGTAGAAATACATTTGTAAAATGTAGTTAAAGGTTACTGAATTACTTTCTGAATTAATTTCAGTTAAATTACAGAAAGTTTATGAGTTAAGCAGAGAAAAAGCCTCAAAAAATGAGACAAAACAACCTTGTCTTCCCTGAAGATTGAAGATAGGAGTTTTTAATTAGCTTAAAATACATTTTTTAGAATTTTGTATTAACATTCATGTTCCTACCAGTGGTATGTGAATATGGTCTAGACATCTGCTTGGTATGCACATGACTGAGCTCTTGATGCTACTAATAGTGTTTTTATTATGCAATCACTGAAAATTTGCCTTGACTTTTCTATGGTTTTATATATATATATATAAAAAAACTTTTTAGGTATGCATAAAAGTACCTTGTAGAGTATTAGCTGGAAAAGGACGTAAGTCATAATATACATAATACACATTTTGTCTTCAAACAGCCTGCAATTGTCAGTGTGACTAAAAATGTGTGTAGGTAGTTTTGTAACAACAAAAATATTTCGTAGAGTAGTCATAAACTTTTCAGTCAGGTATGTGACAAATAAAACATGTCATCTTAATGCTTCCTATTTTAATAGAAATTTTTATAGTAATTACTCTGGTGTATCATATGTTCATGAGGATGTTTTTAAAACTGTGGTGGTTCAGTGCATGGTACACACAAATACAATACAAATAAATACCAAAAAAAGTCAAAGTAGAAGAACTACTTTAAATGTAGATCCTGAGCATACCTGTCTCAGCTCTGAGCCAAAGCTGTGTTCTTTACTGAAGTGGTTGCATCCTTGTCTTTGTTACCAAGAAAACAGTAAAACTCCCTCTGTGAACATAGAAACAACTTCCTGGGGAATTTATAAATACAGTGGGTAATTTTATGTGAGTAAAAACAAATTGTTGCCTCTCTAAAAGATTGTAAAAGAATAGAAGAGATTACTCAAGTTTCATTCACCATTTCCCTGAAATCATGTGTATAAACTTTTTAAAGATTTATGAATATTTTCCAGTTATATTTCGCATATACTATATGCGCACACACGCATATTTCTTTTTTGATCCACTAAACAGTAGATCCGCTTCAGTAGAAAGTGGCACGAGAAATTATATTCTTTCAAAAACGGCCTCCACTTCCAGTGGTTACTAAATATGGTAGCTACCGCTGGTGCCATTTTCACAGAACCACAGAGTGGCTGAGGTTGGAAGGAACGTCTGGAAGTCACCTGGTGCAACCCGCCTGCTCAAGCAGGACCACCCAGAGCCTGTTGCCCAAGACTCTGTCCAGTTGAATTTTGAGTATTTCAAAGGATGGAGACTCCACAACCTCTTTCAGCAACCTCTGCCGGTGGTTGGTCATCCTGACAGTAAAAAAGTGCTTCCTGATGTTCAGACAGGCCTTCTTGTGTTTCGCTTTGTGCCCTCTTTGAACAGAGTAACTCTTTTCTTTGAAGGGGGAGAAGGTTTTTGTCATTAGTTTCTACAAATTGAACTTAAATCTTATTTAGTTTAATTTTAAAAAGTTACATACTGATAGTCCTTCAAAAGATATGGTGAGATGGAAATCATGGGAGAGCACAACTGGTGTTGAGGTCAAGAGTCAACTGGTCTTGAGGGCAAGAACAAGTGGGGAGACAAATTGTGTCACTAAGCATGGGAACAGAGGGAAGGGGAATTTGGGGAGGGGGACTGCTGCACACCACCCAGCTCTTTGGGTCCCTGCTAGAATTGCTAATCTTGCCAGCCTGCCTTTTGAGCAGCTTTTGAGTGCCAATTCCTTTGCGCTCTTCTGAAGTATTATAAACCAGGGAGATTATAGCAGAAAAGAGCAACTGCATTGAAATTTAAAAACAAAACGAGAAAGTCCACAACAAAGAGACTAAAGCTTGCATTTCCAATTATAAATCTGGTAATTGTATTTCCAGTGAATCTTACTTTTGGGGACTTGCGGGAAATGTCTAATGAATTTATGAGGAGGAGAGCTGTAGACCAAAAATGTATTAAAATGGGTTTATTGGTGAAAGTTCCAAAGTAATTTCAGATGGAATGCATTACAGGGTTGTAAATTATTGAAGTGCAAAATTTTAGTGTCAAGTGAGCATGAACTTTTTGCCTATTGACTTGATGAACAGGAGTCTGGTATGAAGAAATGTGATTGTGTCATTAATAAAAATTTCACCTGCCTTGCAAACGCTAAACTCCTTTAACCGTAAAAGTGTTGATTAATGGTGTCACTGTAGAAGTTAAGACATTTGTATTTATAGTATGTTTTTACGTATGATTACTGTATTGTATGCTTTTCTGAATTACGGATATGACCAATCATGAAGTTATTTAAACTTTCAGTTTATGGTCATTAATAGTTATATGGTGAAAGTATGCTATGCTGTGAGGGAACCTAAAGCCCCTGGCCAGTCTTGTCTTCTCTTTTTTCCACTGAACCAGATTTCTCTAAGGAGAATAACAGGCTTGAAGTCAGAAATCACACCTGTTCTTGCGTATGCTTTGCATTTTTAGTCTTCATTTGTTCAAGTTCCAGATGAGTATGAAGTAATCTGTCCTAAATCAAAATTATATCACTTCTGAAGTTGCTAAAGCTAATGTTTCATTCTTCCTTTGGCTTGGAGATAAGAAAACAGGAACACATTTTTTCATCTCCAAATGGTCCTAAAGGCTATAGCAAAAATGACAGTCTTCTTCCAGTTACTTCACATATTTGCTGGGAAATTTTAGGCTACTTAAAATGGAAGAATTTACAAATTATATCGTATTAGAGAAGCTTGTTGGTTTTTTAAATACAAAGATGGGATGTTCAATAAATTTCAGGTTTTGCTGTTGACTTCTGCTTCAGGAAGTTCACCTTAACGCTAGTTCTTCTGTTTTAAGTCGGGAACATAGATCTCTCTCCACCACTGAGTCAAAAACAGTCACAGCAACAGAAGTTTCTAGCGTTGTGTTTCTTTCACCTGAACATTTGCTATTTGCCTATTTAAAGCAGTGGGAAGTGCAGCTGAAGGAAATTTTTCCTAATCTGATGCTGTCTTATTTAAATGGCCTCCTGGATATAGTATATGTGCCACACACCTCAGCAAGCAGCCTAGTAACAAAGAAATCCTACCTCTGCTGCGTGTTTGAACAGCAGGTTATCCAAGACTTCACTTCAGTAGTGGAAGGGATAAAATTTCTTGTGTAGTAATCTGCAGGGACTTGGCACAGCCGTGGAAACCGAGGTTGCCTCAAAGGCAGGTTTACAGAAAAGTGCTATTCTTCATGCCCCTTCGTGCCAGGCTGCTCTGAAAACACAGAAACAAACCAACCTGGACTGCAAAATCAAGGCTTCAACCCACGAGTCACCTTGGGGTAATTCCCAGTCTGCCTTGCCAGGCACCATTGCCGATCTTTCTGCCGTAATCGAAGGGATCCAACAGCCTGCTAGAGACTCAACTTTGCATGAAGGGTTGCAAGCTATTGCCAGCGTGAAATTCAGTGGTAGATAAATTTGGTTCTTTGGCAAGCAAAGGCACTGTGCAACAGATTAGCAATGGGGCAGATGCACAACATCCCAGGGATGCCATTTGGTGTTCTTTTTTTTTTTTTGGAAGTACTCTGTAGTCTCTGCTTCTAGAAGGCCACACGAGAGGAAAAGTGATACGTTATGCATAACATGTTTTTTCAGAAACAGGTGTGATAGTCCTCTGATTTTCCCATGCACTGTAAGTGAAAGCACTTCCCAAGGCTCTATGACCACCCAGTAGAAAAGAAAGAGAAACTAAAGCCTCTGTGTGAGTCCCTCCTAAATTTTTGAATTGAGGTGGAAAAAAATCAAGGTATAAGAATTTAAATGCTGAAATACGTGACCCTTGAATAATTTACTTAATTAGCATAACTTTAATTTTTATAAAATACTATTGAGCAGGGAAGTTTACCTTAGTGATCATTTAAAGAAGCAATATTTTTATGCTGTAGAAGCTGAAATCAATACGTTATAGAAAGTCGTTTTCCACACCATTTTGCAGTGTTGTGCCCCCATGAATTTTGTAGGTCTGTATTACTAGAATTAATTATACATACAGTTCCTCACTCTCCAGTCTTCTCTTCATTCACTGTAATGGAGTCAGTGTTTTTCCATCACAGCCTGCAATGTTCCTTTTATCCTCTTTCATAAAGGTCAGTGGCCTCTCTAAATTCGACATCACTCAGTATAGATGTCCATATGTTTTCATCAAAATTTCTGTGCAGAATTTGAAGTTGACTCTGTTCTGACCTGTTGCAAGAATCTGTTTTACAACCTATCAAACAGAAATATTAGGTGAAGAGCAAGCAGATGGGTGATCTGCTGAAGGCAAGTGAGCTGGTCAAATTCATGTAGCAGCTGCTACTCTTACTTGATATGCTATGGTTAATAGGTGTAAAATAAAATTTAAATAAGTAAGTCATCATAGGGTTGAAGCTGCCACCAGCCTTCTCTGCTTGTATAGATATAAAAAGGACTTTTCCTGGGGTTTTTTTTTTGCTCTGGCAGGCAGTATTGCTCAGTGAAATGAAGTCTTCATTCCTGTTCCTGTTGGTTTTATTTACTAGGAGCTCGGAGTTCAGGAGTCTGCTAGGAGGAAGGAGCTAGAAAGGTTTGCGCCGCAACTCCAAAAATGGGGGAAGAACCCAAGCAGCAAAAAGTGTGACGCAAAAAAGGGGAAGATTAATGAAGGATGGACCATGTGTTACAACTGAACATTTTAAAGCTGGGGAGAGGTGGAATGGGAGGAAAAGCTTTCCTTGTGGCTCTTGGAATATGTGGCATGCATGGGAAACTCCTGACTGATGCTCATGAAGAAATGCTGCTTGCATGTTAAACGTGGAGTGCAGCGCTAAAAGAGCAATTGTATTCTGGTAGCATTTCAGAAAGGAGGGGGTAGGTTTGGGAGCCATTTAGATGATAGAATGTCTTGGTTTTAAAACAAGCAAAGCATGGGTGAGTTTAGCAGCTCCAGTGCCACAAAAAACTACAGGTTGGTTAATGACCGGGAAAATGATTTGAAAAAGTATTTTACATCAAGGAAGCTAAAAATCCCCATTTTTTGATTTCCAAAATGATTAAATTGATTTGCAAAAGCATTAATAATTTCTTCTTTTCCCCAAGACTTTTCACCATTCCCAATTTTTTTTATTATAACGGTTATTTACTGTGTAAGCAGGTGTTGCTGTAGAGAGGGAGAAACAAGTACAAAGATGAGAATTTAAATATGGGCTGCTGAAAAACACTCGCACGATGCTAGGAGGTCTGCATGCAACTACCCTTCTCCTGCACTCTTTTGTCTTTCGTTGTTTGTTTTATGAATACGAGTTTCTAGACTGCTTCATCTATAAAATAATACATTCAGAAGGTGATAGCCAGCCTGCACAAGCACAATATGCAGTAAACAGAACATACACTGAGTGGTAAGGTTGGGTTCTCTTAGGTAACAGCCTTCTATTGCTACAGATTCAAGCATCATGTAGGCTTTCACGCGCTTGCCTTCTACATCCTCAAGAGAGGGGAAATTTTGATATGACAGGGAACTGAGTTGCAGTATATTTTTTCAGTTGTTTTCTTTTCTAACACCTTATAGGGTAATGTTCCAGTAGATCAAACTCTTCATAGATGTGGGATGGCCCTATGAATGCATGCTGATTTAAGGTGGCCATAAGTATTTTGGCTAACAAACATTCAGATGTCACAGCCATTAGTTTAATGTTTTCTTGAATACTTCTTCAACTACCATTTCTTTAAAAAGGAATGGATTTTTTCCGTATGCTGCATGGGGAAGATAGGGTGCTTCCTGGGAAATTAATCTTTTAGGTAGTAGTTCCAAGATGGCTAAGCCACTGGTGTAACATAGTTACTCAGTGCATCTGAACATATGGATTTTGTGTATCTCAAGCAAACAGGGAAGTATTCACGCTGTCATGGTACAAATGATGCTGGGAATGCTTACGTGGAGTATTGTGTATGCTTCTAGTCACCAGCATGTTAAAGGCAGTTTGATTCAGAGACAAGTAAATGCATTAGGAGAGCTTCTGAAATGATCTGGGGAATAAAAATTGTCAGGTGACTAAATACTTTTAACTTTTTTTAGCTTACCCAAAAAGAGTATGAGCTGGGACATGATTGCTGTCTATAAATATTTCAAAGTTGAGGAACAGACAACTGAGAGGGATGAGAATTTATTTTGAACTAAGAACTGTAGTGAAATAAGAGCAAATGGGTAAAACCACCAGAAAGAGGAACTTCTAAGGACACTTTCATGAAAGGAGTCAGAAGGATTTAAGTACCTACTTTGTAATGGAGTGTAAGAGAAATAACCGATTGTATAATATGATTTGGTTATCTGTGATAGTAAAGGATAAGCCAAAAAAGTCTCTTGGTTAGTGTTGTGTCCTAGTAAGGCTGGAGAGTTCATCTGACTCCAAAAATGAAGGAAGTAGGAGTAGTAAAAGAGAGGATGAACCAACTACTAAATTTTTAGGACATTCCTCTTGTAATGATGGTAGATGCCCAGATCTTCACAGGGATACAGGACTCCGGTTTTGGGTTGTTTTCTTTTTTTTTTTTTAAATTGTTGTAAAGTGCCCAGATCTTGCACAAGGCAGAATTGTTTTGTATTTCTACTAGCAGATGAATGTCTTGTCTCCTGCAATGACTTTTCTCATTGTGAGTTCAGGAAAAAGCTCAAGAGAATGAAGTCCTCTTGAAATAGCTCTATCCTATCCAGCTAAGCCTCTGCAGGTACCCCCAGACCCCATCAGGTGACTTCATGCTTGGTTACATTTGCTGGTAATCCCCTCAAGTGTGAGCTTGGCTACTGAGAAATCCTCTGTCATTGAAGTATAATTGGTCTAGCTTCTTGAACATTGTGCTGCTGGGGTTTTTTTTTTGTAATGCCTAGTACAAAACGACTGTAAATGGATAACTAAAGCATGAACAAACATTCAAATTGGAGTTTGCAATTGGACATAAATATATGTACAAGATCTTATATATCAAACAGCATAAAGCATATCAAATATCATAAAACCTCCTTAGTCAGATGCTTTAGCTCCTTACAGCTATAGTACTACTTCTCAAGAGATACCACTTTATAAAATGCTGTTATCTACCTGCCTTGGCAGCCTATTGAAGCAACGTTATAATTTTCACTTTTAGTAGCAAATGGCACTTCTCTTCTACAACCCTCAAGGTTCAGAAGAATTTTAGAGTCTGAAAAGGCTCTTCCAGTCTCAGGTTAAGTAGTTAAGAGCCAAAAGGAGATAACCCTGCAAGATGCCTTCAGGGAAACAATATTAGAGATAAGGAACTTTGTGGTGTCGTGGCTGAAAGAAATTCTAAATAGAAAACCTCAAAATAAATATATAAAGCCAGAAACAAAGCGTCATTTTGTACTTCCTAATCCCATTTTAAATAAGAGTGGGAAAAACAGTCTCCAGATGAAAAAATGAGATAATGTACGTATAGATCTGTCTGTTATAGACAGAGGGAACAAGGCATCTGCTAGCATCTTGGATATAAATAGAGTGGGAAAAGGTAATGGCAAATCTCCCATTGCCTTAAAAGAAGCCAGGATTTCAGACTTTTTTTGCAGTGGAGTTTTAGGTTGTTGAAGGTTGGGAGCGCCCCTGTTAGATTAGAAGTCTAGACTTAGACTGAGGGAGATTTGTCAGATTTTAGACACAGTAATGGCCCATGGTTAACGTTGAAGCCCACAGCTCTTTATTGTTTAAGCCTAATGTTTAACCTATTGGTTAAGCCTAAAACCTATAGGTTTTAACCTATAAAATTGCTTGGTGCCATCTCTCACTGCTGATTTCCCAAATCCAGGGCCCTAAGAAAGGGAACGTGGGTCAGTCAGTCCATTCCCACCTATTTTGAGAGTGATGATCATGTGAGGCTTTTGTATGCACCTTGTCCATGCTTAGAGCAAGCAGAAGCAAGCAGGCTTCTGTTTGATCTCCTCAGGTGCCAGGTGAAGGGCTGCCAGGAGCTACCAACGTTGTTAACAGGGAGCTCCGTACTTGCTGCAGAACTGATGGAGTGGCCAGTAGGTGAGTTTTTTCCATAGTGTGTAGGTTGCCTGTGGTTGTGTGATTTAGGTGTAGCTGAAGCCTGAAGTCTGTGTTAAGGCTCTGCACACAGCAGATGACAGCATGTGCTTGGGATTTGAGTGTTCCTGCATGGTAAAACTCGCTGATGTCCCTGTTCACGGGCAGCGTAGCAGGCCCTTTCTTCTCCTGTTTTAGAGTTTGGAGCGGCAGGGCCACCTGAGGTGGTTGTGTCCTCTCACACCCCTTTCTGCTCCTCTGTGTGGGTTCTTATATTAGGTGCAATGGTGGGTTTCAGGGGGTTTGAGCTGCTTTGGGGTTTTTTCAGTTTGCTTTTCAAAAAATATGTTGGGGGG
>VZSC01000259.1:198481-256953 GCA_013398225.1 Steatornis caripensis | reverse complement strand
GGGGGGGGGGGGAAATGAAGTTTACAAAATTCACAAAAAAGTGAAAATAATGGATGTTATGTCCTGCATGGTCTGTGTTCATCTGCACCACATGTAATGATTTCTAATTCAGCCTTAATTACACAATCACATACAACTTTCTCCATTAGACCTCTGCTTTGTTCGTTGAACAGATTGGATAACGTTTAATTAATGAGCAGCTATTCAGTATCTTGTATTCTCATTGCTCAATGCATGGTCCTGTGCCTTCAGTGCTGATTACTATTCATCCCTTGCTCAGAAGACATAATTACTCAGTTCTTACAGAGCTTTTCTGTGGTGCTCATCACTGTAATATCTAAGTGCTTCACAAACAATGTTTAATTTATCCTTGCATTACAAGATGAGGGGTTATTACCCCTGTTTTACAGTCGAGGAGTTAAGACACAGACTAAGCTGAGACATACCCACTGATTTGGGGTGCATGATTTACGGTATTAGAACCTCGGAGGGCAAAAGTACTTGGCATTTTATAGCACTTAATCTGTCTAAAGAGCAATTCCCATTGATTTCACTTGCAGCTATGATTGCTTAAACCTCTGTAAATCAGATTCTGGATCTCAAGGTGGATATTCAGGAAACAAGGAAGATAATAATAAGCAAGAAAAATCACTAATTATAAAGTTCATGGCAAAGGAGATCCAGTCCAGTTCTGCAGGGCACCATTCAACTGCTCAGGCATTGACTTTCCCTCTCCTATCTCCCTTTCTCTCTCTTCTTTAAATCTTTCTAATCCTTTATGCACTTTGTTTTCAGTAGCAAGGGCACATGGACTTCGAGGACATGTGCCTCTGACTTTGTGGTCCTCATTCATCCTAAATCACCATCCACATTGTCCCCAGGATAAACTAGAGGTCTGTCAAGGTGAGACTGAGGGTGTAGACGTAAGACATAATGTAGTTAGAGACTTCTGTTTGATCTGCTGTGGGGATCAGAATTCAGGTTTTGAGGTGTTGGAAGTCTCAGACTTCTTACCTGTTCAGTGACAGCAACTGGAGCAAGATTCCTAGGTGGTGGTTGCATGCAGGAAAAGTTAATGATGGTGGTGGCCGCATGCAGGAAAAGTTAATGACGATGGTGCTTCCTGGGAAAGCTACTTGCCGCTAAATAGCAACAAGGCACCTTGTGGTTTTAGGAGCTATGCCTAAACCACTTAACAGAAGTGAATTTGGGAAGACTGTAATCCAGCTTCTCTAGCACATACTGATACTTGCATTGGAGGGAGTCTGTTAGAGTTCCTCAGATTCATCCTTCCTTATCATTGTTTGTATAGCACATCCCAACATGTTTAGTGTTTCAGTTTGAACCTTTACACTGTATGAGTTTGCTGCACGGGTTACTGAAACACATAATTATTCTTACGTGGTTAACTTACCATCTTTTCTAAATATGCTGCAGATGTTTCACAATATAATTTTCATTTTTAGAAGCTATACTTGTCTTTTTGTTTTGTTTCAAGCTTCCTTGTGTAACACCTCACCTAATATTTGGTATAGCGTTTCTTTGATATGGAAGATATGCCTTAATCGCTTTATGACTTTGGGACTACCAAAGGCTGTGCTGATGTGCATAGGTTTATGAAAAGAGCACCATTTTGTGTGGATGAACTCTGTCCAGATGAGAGAGTATTATCATATGATCACAAAATTGCTGAAGTTGGAAGAGACCTCTGGAGATTATCTAATCCAACCCTGCTGGTCAGAGCAGGTTGCTCAGCATTGTGTGCAGTTGGGTTTTGAGTATCTCAGGCGAAGACTCCACAGCAACTCAAGGCAACCTGTTTTCACCATCCTCACCGTAAAGAAGAAAAACAACAAAAAAAGTACTGCTCTTGAAGACAAAAAGCGACACCTGCATCCTTCTGATCCTTTGGGAGCCTCACTCAATTACCATGACCTTTCAGAAATAATCACAGGTGATCTTTCAGTGACATAAGCCACCTCCTTCACTGCTTGTTGGTGCAGCCCATGATGTCCCATTTGGTATATGCTCCCTAGGCTGATCTTCCTCTTCCCAGGGTAAGTCTTCCTTGCTCCAGACTTGCCCTCCACTGTTGCTTTTCACAGCAAAAGGACCTGCTTTGGATTTAGTTGATTCTCATCTGGAAAATGTCCCTGAGGTTTCTTTGCTCTCTCAGATTGCTTTGCTTTTTACGTTGATAGGCTTTGCAATGTATTAGTGGAAAAGTAAATAGCTCGGACCAAAAGAAGTGAGTGCAGGAGAAAAACAGCCAAGAGTTACCCTGTCAGAGCCTGGTTAACTGCCAGAGGAGCTCAGGCTTCTGAGTGGACTTAATGAAGATCTCATGCTGCTAGTTAATATGTGGTTTTAAATGGGAAAGACAGACTTAAAAGCTCTGTCAAGTCTGAATGATATTCTGCTTCCTGACTCCTGTGTTTCCCCAACAGATTATTTTTTCTATTTTTTAATAAATAATAATTTTTAAAAGGTCCATCTCCAGACTTTATTCAGTGATACACCAGATGACCAGTAATAAGAGCAAAAAGCTGTAACGCAATTACTGTTCTAGGCAGTAGGTTTTACGTTTATTGAAACTATTCAATGACTCTTGCCTGAAAAGGATATCTGAAGAAATTCAAAAAGACTAGGTAAATGCCTTAGAAAATAAATGTGGAAAGGTTATATTTTAGAAATTTATTCTAGAGATTTAGAACGTAGGCTGACTTTCAAGTCACAGGGTGAGAAAAACACCAAAATGGAAATAGCCTCTGCAATAGAAAGACAGATGCGTTATTTTAAAACACAATGTGATGTCCATAAAACAACAAAAAAAACCCAACCAGGATAACACTGAGTTAGGAGAAAACTGAATTTCTTTTGAAACTTTTGGTACTGTTCTTGCAAGATGCCAACAAAAGATATTTCCATTTGTGTATTACTGACCATTCTGATAAATGCAATATTTTGAATTCTTGTAATTTAATGTTTCACACCTTTTGCAGAAAAGGTGTCATTGCTGTCAGCATCAATGTGGTCATATCAGATTTCTACATCTTGTCTCAATTGTCTTCAATTCTTCTTGATCCTTGTGGAAAACCGTATCCAGAAGAGTGGAATTTTCTCCACTCATTTCCTATTCATGGCATGTTTGCATTCATTCAGGCTACTACCAGTCATAAGAACTAGAGCATAGTTTTCTCATTTGTACCCACCTGTTTATTTTACTTCATCTGGAAATTGGTTTATGTCACGCTCTAATACAGAAAAGGAATGGACTTGATATTTCTTACTTATTGTTGCAAGCCCGCTCCTTCATTTCCTTACATGTAACAAATAACTAGTGCAACTCATGTATTGGAAGCAGACATATGGCAAGCAGTTCTCGTAACGTCAGAACAGCGATGCTTATTACAGAGCAGGGTGATGGATGATATTAAAAAAGGTAATGTTACTTTCTTAGGAAGAGACTATGATACTGTGTGTGGGAACAGATCAGAACAACAATTTAAACTGGGGTTGGAAGGTTTACAAACCTTTTGCATGCTCTGCACCAGTACTCTGCTAAGCCTTTTGTTCATTAGGCTGGGACAACAGTTTTCATTTAAAGCTAATGTCTGTGAGGAAGAAGTGCAATAGTTCTGTACTTTCAAAACTTGGGCATTTATGCAAGTTTTCTATAAACATTTTAGGAATCTAACTGTATTATTCCATTTCAGAAAGGACAGTTTTTGTCTAGGGGATTTAGCTGTAGATGAGTATTATTATACGTATTTTCGGACTTGTGCTCTGATTTTTTTTTTCCTAAGAATAATTATATGTTTGGAGCTAAGCATTCAATTATTTATTCATCCATTTTACCACGTGGACTTAGCAAATAGACTTGTGTTAGCCTTACACCGTATTGTGCATGCAAATTCTACTCTTAACAATACTGCTTGAAATTATGTAAGTGAGAGGTGCTAATTTTCTCTGATACAACAGAACGATAATGATGGACTATTGGGAAAAAATGATAAGAAGTATTTCTTGGGTTGTGTGTACTGGCATACTAAACTATTCATAAAATTAACAAAAGGGAATGAAAAGACACTAACCTATTTAGAAGTGATGTCTTTTACTTGCAGTCTTTTTAGTAATAACAGGAGGACGGAAGACAGTATTCCTACAGTGACAGCACCATATTCATGAGTGAAACTATCTGTCAGGTTGTACATTCGTTCGTTTGGGGAGAGAGTGGTTGTTAATGACTTCATAGGCAAGGTGCACACAGCCAGGCAGTCGAATTCCAGATATTCAAGTGTTTTACAGAGCACTGACAACTACAAGTGGTATTTCATATTCTCATACTTCTGCAGTGTCATCATGCAGGTACTCTGTGCTGAATGTAGGGCAGCAGCCAGTCTGTCAAGTACAGTAGATACGTGTATATTTTAATACAGCAGCATTGCATACAGCTTTATAAAACAGTGTGTTGGAAAATAGTGCAAGCACTTGGATACAGTGGTCACACTGAGCTGCATCTTTTCTTGTTTCACTTCTATTTTGTGAAGGAATCCACTTCCATGAGAGAAGTTTAGAAAGAATATACCAATTATTCCATGTTAATTATTAATTTAAAAGTAGGAAGAGGAAATATGACAAGGATGAGATCTTTCACGGACTGTTTAATAATAAAAGATCATTCGTGGAAAGCTTATGAAAAAGCAAAAGGACATAAAAGCACAAGCAAAGCATGTTGTTAGTAGACGCTCAGAGAGTTCTCTGACAAGACAGAACAGGGTTGAACAGCAGAGGTTTTTAGAACAGTATTTGGGTAAATTTGCTTCCTTGAGCGTCCCTTTTTCCATAGAGTTAGAAAATGTTCAAGAAATAGAGAACCGAAGGACAGTATCATCCTGCTGACTTTCATTTCAGCCCTTCTTACTGCCATTCTCACACTTGCTGTATTTTCTGTTACCATTCCACTAAGAATGGGAGAAAGTCCTTGTTGCTGTCACTGTTCTTTCTGCCCTTGAAGCCTTCACTAGCAAGTTCATGGTGCAAGAACAATAAGCTACCAAGAAAAAAAAGAGGGGAATGCTGTGTGTGCTTCTACAAGCAAAGGTGCCCACTTAGATTCAGGAGACAAACACAGATCTAAAGTATTGCCATATAATACAGATGGAGGTAATCCAAAATCCATGTGTATTACGTGGATTATGCAATCCAGAAACAGTATGCTTGTGAACTTTGTGGAGGCTTCACTTAAAATTAAGATTGTCAACTGAAGAAGTGAGGAGAATGCTTAAAATGAAACTATTTCCATCCATATGTGGGACAAATTAAGATTTCAGCTGAAATCAGAAACAAAGGTTTAGAAAGACTGTGAGAAGGGCCTCTGGCATCCAGAAAGGAGCACAGAGCAGCCACAGTAAAGCATTTCTCCTGTTCCAGATGTGGAGGTAACGTCTTAAAGTGGGACTTGCCGAGACTAATAAAGGAAGATTAAATTTAAAGTGAGAGAAGGATACTTAGAATAAACTCCTGGTGCTCAGGTGCATCCTGTCTTTGTCACAGAATGAGCCGGCACGTGCTCGTGTGCATGCTTAGCTTGCGTATTTCTCCTGTGCTTCTACCATTTGCTCTGTGTGCTTCCTCAGCTCTACGGGGCTGATAGGAGAAGGGTTTACAAGCAGCAAACCCATTTGAGAGCATGAGGAATGTGTGATAATCCAGGTGCTGCCAAAATTCAGCCTAAGGGACGTAGGCGGGCGTGTGGCTGAGTCTGGAAGGGGGTCAGTTAACAACTCTGGCTGCAGAGGAGGGCAGTCAGAAAGGATTTTCGGGACAGGGGTCTGAACAGGGTCATCTGCAGCAGTGCAACAGCTATTCCATAGAGCGTTTTAGTAGACTGCTTATGAACTTTGGTGATGGCTGAAGTCGATCTGTTGGTTCCTTTTCTTTTTTTAAGATGTGGACTTTTTCTCAGTTACTATGTGCCGTGGAGGTACTATGTTTATTCACTGTTTGGTCAAATTTATTGTATATATTCATTTTCATTATTCAGCTTGTCAGGGTTTTTTCTTTTTTTTTTCTTTTTTTTTTTTTTTTTTTTAGTAGTATGTAAGCGTACCGCACCTTTTGTTTCCTGGGAGCTCTTGACCCTCAGCAGAACCATGGCTTCTCAGTGCTTGATTAACTGGCTTAATTTCATTTTGTACAACTATAACTAACGGCCGTTTAAAACTGCCAGAAGCCTGNTTTTTTTTTTTTTTTTTTTTTTTTGTTTTAGTAGTATGTAAGCGTACCGCACCTTTTGTTTCCTGGGAGCTCTTGACCCTCAGCAGAACCATGGCTTCTCAGTGCTTGATTAACTGGCTTAATTTCATTTTGTACAACTATAACTAATGGCCGTTTAAAACTGCCAGAAGCCTGCTGTGGGTTTCTCCTCGTGCCTGACCGTATTTGTGAGCAGCGCATTAATCAGCGCTCTCTGTCATGCTTTATTGCTTAATGATGAGGGTTGACTGACCACTTCCTAGTTATAATGAAAAACAGAGGTCGGCAATCACTGACGGAGTAAAGAGAGGATCTCTTCTGACTTGTACTTTTACTCCTTCGTCCTCAGGCAGCGACAAATGTGTCCGCTCCGCCACTTAAACATGAACACTTATCTTTAAAGTTCATCTTAATTATAGATCAATCCATGTCACATGCTTACCCAATCGAAACACTCAAAACCACTGAGCCAGTTACCTAATTAAAGCCGATGTAATCGTATGTGCAGGAAAACATTGTTTGATTTAGCAAAGTCTGTTTTAGGAGTGTGTAGTTACAGCCATAATGTAACGTGTGGATGCCCCTCAGCCCAAACATTTTTATGACAGTTCAGTAACCCATGTGCCTTCCAAGCGCTGTAGTTGAATTCTGCATGGGAATACAGAAACTGCTGTGGTTCGTCTTACTGGCAGATTTTGGTGATACTGGTTCACAAATTCATGTTGGAGGATGCTTTCAAACTTTTTTTTCTTCAAGTTTATAATTTTATTACTGTTTCTTGTTTGTGCAAGCTTTCAGGTTCGTGGGGCACCAAGCGAGCTGCTGTGGTGGGTGACCTCGCTGGCCAGTAGGCACCCATGCTGAGGTGGGTAGAAATTACCGCCCTACCTAAAGGGGCTGGGCAGGCATTGTGCACTATTGGGGAAACATCCAGCATTTGCCTGCCTCCCGTCAGCTATAGGGTGTGATTGCCTCTGCCCGCCAGCCAGAGGTGTGGGGGGAGGCTGGACTGCCCAGAGCACTTGGTAGCACAGAGCCTGCCCCTCCAGAGCTGCTCTGCTTGGTGGTTAGGACCTGAAGGCTCTATTTCTTCTTCCTACAAAGCTTCAGAAAAGCAGAGAACATAAATTAAAAGCCAATGTTTTCAGTGTTTGACAAGGTAAATATTTACTTGAACTCCTGAAGTTGAACCCCAGGTCATGAGGGACATTTTGCAGTCTCCTGTACCAGCACAGCATATCAGATGCTGTGGAGCTGCTGTAGTGTCTTCTGCTCTTCTCAGGAGCATGTGAGCCAAAGGGGGAGAGGCGAAATGAGATGTGTGTGGGACATCCATCCCTTGGTGCATCACTCATCTGCTACAGCAGCACATAACGGACCACTGTCAGGCCATGTAGCTGTCTGATAGAAGTAATCTGGGGGCCAAACAGTGTTTACTGGGGTCTTTGTAGCTTCCATAAGTCTCTGTGACTGCCACCAGTTGTTTTCCCCATGCCTATAGAGAGCAGAAGGGGTGGCACCAGGCCTGTTTTGAGCTCACCCCCTGAGACAGGCTTGGGAAATGAGGTCCCAGGGGCGGTGAAAGTTTGTGGGCAGAGCTAGAGTTGCATGCAGCAGAGCTGGGAGCAGTGGCACCTGGCTCCAGCTGCCTTCGTGGCAGCCACTGTCTTGCATGGAGACCAGTACCCCAGTCAGGGGGTTGTCAGCCTCCTTGGAAAGCAGTCTTTCAAAAATGTTAAACACTCAGAAAAATCAAGTTGTGGGACTGACAGGTCAGGCTCAGCTCACTAGTAGACACTTTTAATATTTTTGGCCTTACTTTATTTTTGGCTTCATTTTCCAATCTGTAAAGTAGAGATGGTTGCACCATCTTCTAGGAGAATTGAGTCTTAGGTTTCCTGTGGTCAGCCCTAATGGGGTGGAGAGGGATTTTTCTCTTGATTTTTCTGCTCTCAAGTAATTTTCTTTCAGCTGTTTCTGTTTATCCAGTTACCACCTGTCTGCATCCCCTGCCCCTTCTGCTTTTGGCCAGCACTGACCTCTGGACCTTTGCTTTTCTTCTTTAGTCATCAGCTTCTGCACTCTCAAGACGCTTCTGAGGATTTCCCCTCTTTCCCAGCTTCACTAATACCCCACTGCCTACAGCTCCTTATTCCCACCACTGGCTTCACTTTTTGGGGAGGCCTTTCTCCTTTCAAGTCTACTACCTCTCTGGAGTCCTATCTTCTCTCCTCATTAAGCTCCTGGTGGTTCCCTTTGCTCTTGCAACCTGTGCTTCATTCCCCTTCCCTCCAGGCTCTTCCTTTGTGTCGTGAGAGAGTGATGGGGATTTTCTGCGTGGAGTCCCAGTGCCAAAACATCACCTGGTGCGTGGAAGAGATGGCTGGAGCACAGGCTCAGCTGGGACCCTCTGCCCTGGTCCACGCTCTTTGCAGAAGGAAACTTTGGAGGTTGGCAGCCAACCTCCACCAAAACCTTTGCAAATCATATCACGTACAAACTGCAACTTTTCAGTGTTTTATACTGTGATCTGTTATAATTTTAAGTGATAATGTATGAGATGGCAAAAGGCACATCTGTGGTATCAGAGCAGTGATGCTTCAAAGGGTCTGTCTCAAAGTGTGAAGGCTCTTGAGCTTCTCAAATATATCTGCGAAAATGTAACACGGGAAAAAACCAACATGTTTCTCTCTACCCTTATTCACAAACTTACTTCTGCACTAAGCTTAGTAGTTCTAGCTGATACGCTCTTACACTCACAAAATAAAATTCAGCCTGAGGCAGACATCCAGCATGGAAAATTTCAGCCCTAACTGCTAATGTGTGGTAAAGTTATAAGCAATAGAAAATGAGGTCTTAAAATGAGAAGTGTCAGGCAACCTTAACTATATGTAGTCCTACAAGATCAACTGATGATAATCTGGTTTTTGACAGATTTCATCCAGTTTTGCAGATTCATTTTGGCATATACTATACAAAGAAAGGGGGAAAAAAGGTCCCTGGAGCAGAACTCTCAGGCTTATAGATACCACCTTGCTAGTCATGAAAGCAGTGATCAAGCATGCAGTCATTTTACCTTCTGCCAAACCTTTAAAACTGTAACTGCAGAAAGTCCATTGAAAAAATCGTGGTATATAAAATCAAGGCACTGATGAACTGAAGTTGAGACCTGTTGACTTTGTGCCAGTTCTTACCTCATTCTCATAAACCTAAATGCAGGTTGCAGGGAGATGTCGGATTACAACAATATTGCAGAAATTGTAACGTAAAGCTTGCGTGACTTCCGTAAACAAAAGCCTGGGCTAGCATGCTATTCAGGTATGCATATCCAATGCAATTTTGGTAATAAAAGCTGGCCTTCCAGTAAACACTTCAGGCTTCTGTCTTGTTCCAGGACTCCCCCTTCTGTAGCTTTTGGGTTTTCCCCATTTATGAGCTAAAAATCTATTTGTCCACAGTTGAACTATGAACTTCGCTTATTTGGAGCATCAAGAAGTGATTTTAAGCACAAGCTATGTGAAGAAGGGTTGGGGTGGAGAGTAGGGGCACATGGTTGCCTTTAAGAGAACATTTCTGGGAGGCCTCGCCTGTCAGTAGAGGGGCTCAGGATTCCTATGGGCCCAAACATGGCTATTGGCCTGGAGTGTTCTTTGGGGATTATATAGCAAGCTGCATCCTAGCAGGCTTGTTTGCAGGCTGCCTGCAGTTGGGCTTTGCTTCTTTTTTAATTTTTGGTTGGGGTTGTTTTTTTGTTTGTTTGCTTTTTTTGGTTGTTTGGGTTGGGTTTTTTTTCCAGATTGCATGCAAAACCTATGGGCATGGTAATCACCCGTTCCCTAGAGCAGACTCTGGCAGTGTCCACATGACTTCTAAAGTGTCTTTCAGTGGAGCCCTGCTGACAGCTCAACAGTTACATAAAATGCTGCCTTCCTAAAAGTCACTTCCCAGCAATGTCGGTGCGTGAGGAGCTAGGATAATCCAGTTTACTTCCCTGCTGGGATATAATTTGTCATTTTTCAGAACTGTTCTGTCTGGTCTACACAGTCCGGGGTAAAAATGTTTGCTTGGTCAAGTATCTTTACCTGGGCAGGATAACTTGGTGCTATATGTTTGTGGCAGAGACTGCAATGGCTTGTGTACATGGGTAAAACTGTTTATTTTGAATAGTCCTGTTGTCTCATGGAAAATAAACTTTACATTATCAGCAATAAAATGAAATTTCAAGCAATACAATCTCCATATTTTATGATAGCTCAGTTAGTCATAATTCATTCCTGGGAGG
Organism: Steatornis caripensis; assembly: GCA_013398225.1. Lineage (NCBI taxonomy): Eukaryota > Metazoa > Chordata > Aves > Caprimulgiformes > Steatornithidae > Steatornis > Steatornis caripensis. The sequence continues at coordinate 246,413 of VZSC01000259.1, read as the reverse complement.
ATTTCACTGGTATGTAGTATGAATTTTTTTCCTTACTTAATCTTACTCTCTTCATCAGGTCAAAATCTTTGTGTACTCTTTATTCTTAAAACTAGGCACATGCTTAAGTGCCCGAGGTGAAGGGACTTAAGGCACGTGATTGTAGACGTGAACTAGGCTGTTATCATTTCCCGTCTTAATTATCAGAAAAGTTACAGGCGGGTAAAGGGCTACTTTAAATTTTCTTGGTAAATCACTCCCTCCGGCTTCTAATCATTTCCGTTCCACTTCTCTGGACTTCCTCCAGTTTGTTTATATCTTCCAGTAATGAAGTGCCTGAACTGCATACAATATTCCAGGTGTGGCTGCAAAAGAAATGCATAAAGAGAGCACTGCCATGCCAACCTGCTCCGCTGTGTTAACGCTCCTGCAGAAAGACCCAGAGGTGTTATTGGCGCTTAGTTCTCCTCTGCCGCATTGCTTCTTACGTCCAGATTATCCTCTTATTCCTAGGTGTCTTTCGATGTTGATGCTTTCCAAATTTTGCTTTGTTATTTTGTTTTGTGGTTAACTCTTTATTTTGGATTTCTCCCTTGGTACATGCATTAGCATTTTTGCAACTGCAATTTTATTGCTTGTTTCCTGTCTTTGCTTCTAATTTCTCTACACCCTTTTGTATTATTTTTCTGACCACACTTATGCTGACAACTCCTCCTCCTTTCTTCCTGCTTCCAATGAAAAGATCAAAATAAGCAGTAGTCCCTCTGATACTCCACAGGATATCTTTCCAGAGTGAGAAACCGTCTGCATTTGGCAGTGGCTTATCCTGAGTAGGAATTCACTGTAGAAATTCATGATGGCAGAATTGGTACAGGGTCTTTTCATCAAGTAAATCTTGCCAAATAATAAGAATGAACTGGAGTCTAGATTTCTTGCTTACTGTGTAAACAGGTGTTTTGGGTGAGGAGTATGAGGACAGAGAGGTTAGCGAATGAGAAATGTGGCAGATAAAACGGACTGGACATTGTGCATCAGTGAATAAATAAAATACATTTCCTGTTTAAGTGCATCTCCAACAGTATGTCCATATCTGTGTACTTCACCCTTTAAATTAAGTATTCCTGATCTGCTGGGTGGCTCAACATCTTCAGGGACCGTTATCTCCGAAATACGAGGGGTAAGGACACTCGTAGAGGCAGAAGGTGTATGCTATGCCAAAGAGGGAACTGCTGACAAGGTCTATTCCTTCTGCAAAGAAATAGTGGATTTTTTTTTTTTTACACTTATGGCCTGGTTTTCCCCTTTTATGTGGTGTCGACATCTAAACTTGGGTAAAATAGAGGCAAAACACTGTCATTCCTATCCTGCAGAGTTTTTTGCTTGCTTGGTACAGGTATAAATGGTTTTGTACTCTCAGACTGGTTTAAGCTTTGCCTTGCCAAAAACACTACTGCAGGAGAAAGCGTGGACTTTCTAGCAGTCCAAGAAAGCCCATGGGGATGATGGTGTGACTCTTTCAGAGGCTGGAGAAGCCTTGTGGAGGTGTCATCTGGTCATATGCTCTCCCCACCATGACGTACGTGCTGTGCTTTCCAGCTTTTCTTTGTCCTCCTGAAACTCGTGCTTTCCATGCTTCTACAATGTTTTGAGTTTTACCATTTTTTGCCGAGTTATGTAGCTGATGGGTAAACTCAAGGCCATGGTACCATCTGGAAAGAACTGAGTTTCCCCAGTTGCATCAGCACTAGTGTAGAGAGGTCTTCTGTACTAGGTTCTACAGGCTTAGAGGGGCTGTAATGGCAGGGCAAGTCAGGCTCCAGTTATCTTTTCATAGCATCTATTCCTTTTCAAAAAATTAGTTCATTTCCGCACTTCGTCTTGTGTTACAACTCCCTTAATTTTGGTCTTCTGGTTAACTAAAAGTCAGTCTGTCTCTTTGGAAAACCCCCAAAACCCAACAACAACCAATCCTTCCACATAACTTCTTAATTACTTCTGCATGCGAGTTTTGGCTGTGCTCCAGCTTTGAAATCATTATGCTGCTTCAGAGTGTAAATAAGTGGGACTGGATTAATAAATTGTATGAAACATGGTGCCACACTTCATTATAATCCACTTATCAAAGTGGAAAAACCTTTTAGTACATAAAGTGCATCTGCTTTTAATTTTCATTTTGATCTTTTCTTTGTTTGTTTTCAGACACGAGTGTACCTTTTTGGGGAGGCTTTTAATGCTGGTGCCTGGCAGTTCCAAAGTTACTTCTGAAGATGGCAAAACAGAGCTAGGAAATTTTGGGGTATATTAGGAAAAGGATAGGACTGGATTATCCTCTCATAATTATAAATTGGGGTGCACTAGACCACACTGAAGTCTGACATAAGTAGAAGGCAGATGAGATCTTTGATGTTAGTGACCTTCTTAAAATTTCCATTTTCTTAATTCAAGTTTTACCGCTTTTACTTACAAAAATGTGTTTCAGACCAGTGGAATTTTGCCTTTAGTCATTACCAGTTTTCAAAGATAAAACCATTGCTTTTGATGTCAGTAGTGAAACCCACCATTTAAGGAGCACAGAAATATGTTGTTAGCCATGTGGAACTGAGGTTACGCTGGTACAATGGCTTTACGCTAAATGACCAACACCCTCAATGATCTGTTTGCTTCACTAACCTCTCTTGCAGGCTTTAGATCTGGTAGCTGTTGCTGAAGAGATTGGGCTTTGGCAATGGCTAACTTCTATCACTTCAACGACAAAATTGCTGTATTTTGTGAAGGTTAACCCAAAGGATTTTTGTGCTGTTCATAATTCTTCTTGTAAGCAACGACATTTCAGGTCACCTGGGTTTGTATTAAATAGCTGCTTACAGGAAACAAAATTAATTCAATCTGCTTAGTACTACCAGAATTTTAATTATGAAAATTGAATTAGCAGTGTTAAAAAAAAATAAATCTGTGTTCAAACATGCCACTTGTGAAGTTAAATGTGAATAGACTGAGGAGTTTTTTTATTTTGATTTTCTTAAACATATTGAACGCAAAGGGTGAGGATACATACCATTAAGGAGCAGCTACCCTAATCCAAGGGTGAATTCTGGATGTAAATTGTGTAGTAATTGGTCTTTAGTTTTCATTGAGCAAAACAAATTTTGAAACAACCATTATGTCATTTAGGCAGAATGGTCTTTGAAAGTGGAATTGAATAATTCAATTTATGCCTTGATGATGTTGTATTTACATACCAAGATGACTTTTTTCCTGTTGTCATATGTCTCTTTTCCAGTTTTGTTTTCAATGGCCACCATCATTTGGGCTGAAATCGGACATACTTGATTTTACCTAAATATCCATTCCCTTATAATGAAGGGAAGGCTTGCTCTCTTCAAGATCTCACTCCAGCATGTGAATTATGTGTCTGAAAAACTTCATATGCTTTAAAGGATTACTTTTTATTTTAAATTCCCAGTGGTAACTGTATAGGTGTTGAAAATGTTGGATGCAGATCGAGTCATCTGTGGCTTTAATTGTTCAACAGCTAGGATGATTCCAGTGTGAAAGATCAAGGCTTGATTTATTTCTGTGGCAAAGAAAATTGCAATCGCTAGTGAAAAGATGTGATAATGCAGGCATCGGTCCAGCACTCAGCTGCCGAAATGCAAGCTTTGCTCTCGCCTTCAGGTCATCCTGGTGCTGGTGCCACAGCTGGAGGAGTGAGATCCAGCACATGTGGCTGAAGGGGGCTATGAGGATGTCACTTGTGAGATTATTTCCAATAAAATTTGGGATAATTACATGAAGCTTTGATTCATCAGTGTTGTTAATGCTATGTGATACTTTGCTCAGCCTCTTGAGGTTGAATAAGTAAGCAAAGAGTGAAGTAGTTGTTTTCAGGGGTGCAGAAGGGCAGCCCTGTCCCGTTGAGGGGTTTGTGGAAAAGGTCTGTGGGCAGAGCTACCTGCTAAGCCTGACCTGAATTCAGGGAGCAGAGAGGGCTAGGACCTGCTCTCTGCAGCCTGGAAATTCTGCACCAGCTTCGGGGAGATGCTTGGAAAGACCCGCTCATCTCTTTAAAGATGAGAATAGCCATTGTAATTTGTGTAATACCCTTTCTGCTACTTAATTTGCACTTCCTGTTTTAGGTTGTTAAGGTATTTTAACAGTAAATGTACTGTGAAATTTCATTATAATTGTCAAATCTTCTGCTATCCTCTCATCCTTTTTATTCTGTTTCTTCAGCTTTAACTGGAATAACAGAGAGCTGAAGTTCCTGATAAAAATAATTAAATGGAGAGAAAAATGAAGACAACAAATAAGCAGACATGTACATATTTCAAAGCGTAAAACAGACCCCTTTTTTAAAAAGCCAGCAAACAAATGCAGAAAACTCTTAAGTTCACTTTAGTGAGCATCTAATGTTACTTTGGTTAATGTGTCTGTGATTGGAATCTCAAGAGATTCTGTTAAAAGGCTCTGTTGTGATGGTATTGCTTGCAGCTTTTAAAAGAAAATTATTACTGACCAGGGTTCCAGAGAAAAAGATTTGTCAACATATGTGCTGACAATATTTTAAATTGTTGCTATTATTCATAATAATATTCATTATTATGAATTTAACATATTTCCACTCTGAGCTGTAGTAAACTGTACATGAAAAATGCAAGAGAAAAATATGCTTTGAAGATAATGTGTCATTCACACAGAATAAAATTTATGATCTGCTGAGCATGCTAAATGCAAGAACACAGCAGACTTGAACTTCAAAATGTTTGCAAAAACCAGAGGGTAGCTACTTCTTAAAAAAAAGTTAACATTTTCACTGAGATCAAGAGCTGGGAGAAGTTTTACTTTGTGAAACAAACTGCCTGTTTTTCTAGTAATATGTTATATAAATAGCATGTATCTCATTGAAGGAGTCGGCCCAGAATTGCAAAGTATAAAACTGAGTTGCAAAACATGGAATTAATGCTCTACACCTTGATTTTTCTGTATTGCCTATGCGAATAGAAGTTCTGTCTTCAGTTGCCTGATCTGTATGGTTGTTACAAAGACAGTTTATACGTGCTTGAATGTATCAGTAGGATAGTGGGGCAGACGAAGCCGTTTGAAATAGTGAATGGACTGTAACAGACTTTGGTCCCATATATACTTACAAATGTGAATATTTTTATGGAGGTGAATATTTTCATTAGAGTATTCACGGAAGGAGCACTGCTTAGGGAGCCATACAGTCAGCTAGAAATCCTTACGTTACCAATTAGTGCTCTATAGTCCAGAACATAACCCCCCACACCCTCTCAAAGGTTCCTTTCAATGGACTTGATATTTCACACAAATCTTATTTTGCACTATGTACTTCCTGAAATCTACTTGTAACAGTGAGCTAATCCTAGAGCAGGATACTACATCATGTATGTAAATGTAGCAGAGCGGTTGACCACTTCTGTCAGCAAAAATGGAAGGGCATCTCAGTTGCAGTTTAAGATTTTTGCATGATGCTGATTTAAAAAGTCTTTCCAGTCCTTCCAGACCATTTCTTGTACTTTGAAATTTTCCACTAAAGTGCATTGAAATTTGTAGTATGTCAAGAATGCCTTATCAGATTTTTAGCATGGGAAAGCAGAGGTAGGCATCTTGCATGCAACATGATCTCTTTATAAATCTATCATATGTACTGCTCTGCAGATAACAGCATCTAGAGACTTCAAAATTAGTCTTCAGTTAAAATTTAAACCAAAATGAAAATTTGGAAACTTACTGTGAAAGAAAACGCTGTAAAATATTAGTTGTGTGATTTCATCGAAACAACATCCTCTAAAGCTCTAATTCTCATTCTTTGTATTGCTGTATCCACTATAACCTAAGTCCAAAGCAATTGAACTGAAAACTAATTTCAGAACAGAAACAAAATTATTTAGCTTGATAACAGAATTATTTTGGTGTTGGTAGATGTTTTTTTTCCTTGGTTTTCCTCCTAAACAGATTTCCCATGCTGTGTTATTTCACTGAATCCGAAATGATCGGGTACTTTTCCTATTCCTTTTCTGTACTAGGTATCATTCAGCATTTCTTTGACCACTTGAAAAGGGAATTACTGCATAGTCAGTCACATTTAGACTTCCAGTGTGCTGAACTGAAAGCTTTTATAGCTCCTCTGGATTTTAGGAGGCCCCAGCTGTCCTCCATGAGCAACTCTTGATGCGGCTGGTTGGTACAAACTGTTCATCTTTTCGTGGTGATGACACTGGGAGCCCTCGGGATGGTTTCAGGACCAGTTTGGGTCAGATCTTGTGTTGGCTTGGTCCCTCTGGGTAACAGGACGGCTGGAGCACCAGGCGCAGGTCTGGAGCGGCTTTCAGAATTCTGCGGCATGTTTTAAGCATGGCAGAAGAAAATGTGCACATGTTCCTCAAAATATGAGGTATTAACCTATATTTTCTTGTTCATTTGTCTCACTGTTGTTAACAGATTTCATCCCTGCTGGATGGATTCTCCTGCAGAAAATAGTAGCCTCTCTTGGGCTACATCCCGTGCTCTCTTGCCAAATTTCCTTTCTCTCCTTGATCCCTCTCATCAGTGCCCTTTCAGTCTGCTTAAAATAGTGAGCGAGAACCATTTTTATAACTTCTCGTCTCCTTTGCCAGGATCACTAGACCGTACCAATTGTTTTTGTTAACCTGGTCTCAGCCCAGTGTGAAAGCAAGTTTCCAGGGAAGGTGAAGGAGCAGGAGACAGTCCCCATGTTGAAACGGGCAGAGCACTGGAGTGTGTGCCCTTGGATGTACATAGGGAGTGCGTAACAGTATGGCAATTGGAAAACTTTCACATATAAACCATCAGGGGACACGGCCCTCCCTGCTGTGCTTCCACAAAAAAGGGGAATCGGCTTTATATCAGTAGTCACTGTCGGAGGAAGCGCTGGTAGTTTCATCTGTGGTTTCAAACTTTAGCTTTCAGGAGGAAACAAGTGCGGTAGTTAATGCGCAGAGCATTAAGTCATTGTTCACAATGTAATTGCCACCTATAGATAACCTGCAGCTCTTTCTCTGGGCTACCAGTAAGAGGTACCAGTAAGAATTGGTAGCGTAGTTCAGATTAGACAGAGGAAAAAATTGGGTGATCACAGGCCAACACTTTGGATTTGAGAATGTTTTTGTCAACACTGTTTTATTATAATGTGCTATAATTAAATAGCAGTTAAACACAAGGTTTAAAGCACATAGAAAATCCAGAAAAATACTGTGGTGCAGAATTTTGTAGAGTATCTTCACTATTTGAGCACCAACTGGTGAGCCTGTGCTTTTGAAAGAGTTCTAGCTGAGTTTTGTAGACCCTGTAGAAAATTATGCTATTGAAACTGTGGTTTTATCCATGTCCCAAGTTGTTTTAGTATACTTTGCTTGGGTATATGAAATGAGCTCTAGCCATACCTTTGACTGCATTGTACGTGTGCCCTATGAAATCACCAGTTACTGGCTGAATGGAGGAAATAATACATTTAGAAGGTAAATGAGAAGACTGAAGAGTTGTGGAACAGGACAGAGGTAGTAGACTAAAGATGAATGTAGGTAAAGGAGAAGGTTAGAAAAGAAATTTTGTTGAAGGAAAGAAAAAGGAGGGGGGAGTAGAAAGTAAGGAGCCTTACAAAAATATCATAAAAACGGTAGATAAATTAATCCAGTAATATAAAAGGCTAAATAAACCGAAAGATGTCTTGGGATCTAGAAGTAGCAGAAGGTAATTGAGAATGAGAAGCAAGCAGGAAATATCTCAGATGTGGTGAATATTTTGCCAAAATCGAAACAAATTTTAATTATATCTCTAATTTATTATAACGGAGGAAAATCTCTGAGTTCTCTATTCAGAGAAGGATATGCACACTCTGTAATAACGTTAATAATAGGTCAGTATTGTTTTGAGTGATCGGCAGATACAGCCTTTGTCTGCTGCTGGAAAGCATGTTGTCTGGGAATGGTGAGGTCAGATGAGTAAAGCTGTGAAGTAATAAGGTAGCCCCTGAAATCAGAATGAGTTTTTGGAAACCCTGAAATTGGATATCTAAACTAAAAACCCCGAGTGTTTGCTGTATAAAACGAAGGTGCAATATTCATATGTAAGTTCTGTACCTTGTCTGTGGCATTTATAAGCTTATTCTGCCATTACACATAAATCTCAGCGTGAGGAATCAAGTTTATGAGTTTACCGGGGTCAGACTGGACTGGTTTAAACAGAGCTGAGGAAGTTAATTATCAAGTGTCTCAGGTGGATCTAGCAATAAGTAACTAGTTATAGAGGGAGGGACTCGCTGTGGCTGCAGCCTTTGGAGCTGCAGCGGGGGACAGGTCCTGCCGTTGCATGCGGATGGCCGGCTGGGAGGGACTGCCCTAATCTGTTTCCCAGGTTGTTCGAACCAGTTCAAGAACAGTAAAACAAGGTTATGTAATTGACATGTGATGTAGCCTAAAATAGTGACTGCAAACATAGGCTGCTGTTGCTGGGCAGTTGTCAACTGCTAAAAAAAAAAAAAAAAAGCCCTCAACTGTGTAACAAATGGACCTTTTAAATGAAAAACCAGTTCCGATTTCTACTGAAGAGTAAGCATTTTCCTTTTTTTAATTGCAAGAAGTAGAGACTCTGTGAAAACTGAAATTTGGGAAGAGATTCATCATCATACTTATCATGCTGATTTATTTGAGAGTACCTGCGTACTGCAGATGTTGAAATAAAAACCTCAGGTATATGCAGTTTGTTTCGTAGTAGTGTGATACAACTCCTGTCAAACAGAAAATCCTTTTTCATATGTGGGAAATATTGTGACAAGTCTTAGCGATGATTTTATTTATGCATTGGCCATTAAAAGGTATAAATAGTTTATTGTTATTAATAAAGAGAACTTACATGGATTACAGAGATAACATCAATTTCACAAAATCTGTGAAGGTTTTGGAGCTGGATGGAAGGAATGCATCACATAGCTCAGTGAGCACAAACAAGGGGCTAGGATGTGCAGATTATGTGATTTCTTGCTGTAGGAGGCAAAGCTGTTCTTTAGGGCTGCACCAGAAAGCAGCAAAGCTTGGTGTTACGTTCTGTTTGCCGACGAGAGATTCTTGAGGTGAGAGGCCTCCCTTAGAAAGCCCCAATGATTTTCTGCAGCATGTTTTCTTTGTCTTCCCTTCAGCAGGGAAGATCTGTAGCCCAGGTCAGAAGGGTTGCAGGGACTGGACTCATGCAGTCTGATGGGCTGGTGGGTGAAGGCAAGGGACAGAGTTGAGCTGTAAATAACATTTATGGAATTGAGGGAAATTTAGTGTAGAACTGTAGCCATTAAATCCATATTTTTTCTTCCCCTCGCTCACTAGTGTTACCAGGACTAACACCAGTAAAATGGGTGGTTATGCTGGTAAATACTGACAGGAGCAGCAGGAGGAAGGCTCTTTAGAGGAGTTCCCTGCACTACGGATGCCCAATACTGTTTAACATGTATACACACTTACTTGAGCAGGTGCCTACAGGAACTCCAAGCCATAAGGCTTTTACACGTATTATTGTTATCGTGGAGATAATCTTCCCACTTGGGAAATACGGAGAAATCTAAGCTGTTATTCCAGCCCAGAAGCTGCAAAAAGGATCCTAGCTCTGATGTGCAGATCTGCAAGGCAGAGCTGGAGGTGGCTTCCAGCTTTACTTTCTTCAAGCCCTGGAAGAAGGCTTGGCTGTTCTAGCAGCCTGCAGGGATAAGACAACTTTGCCTGTAATTTTATGAGTCAAAGTACTAATTCTCATTGGGGAGGAAGAAGGAATGTTTGGACATTTTACATGTGTTTTACTGTGCTTCAGTGAGACGCTATTTTAAATGCTGAAGTTTTTTGGAACTTCTGCTTTGTTCAGTCCTTAGCTGCCCCTCCTGTTTTCTCACTTTACCATCGTTTTGCGTGGTTTCCTCAATCACGTCTTTGTCTTGGCACCCAAAATGCACTCTGGTTTCAGACATTGTACCTGGAGTGGCTTTTGGGCTTCTCCCTTACCTTTCCCAGGGGATGTTGCAGTGGGCCTGTAGGTCTAGCTCTAGCAGAGTTAAAAAGAGACCTCACTACCCAGGTAAAAGCAGGAAAGAATGCGTAGAAGGCAGCGGTGCTGCCATAGAGAAGCTGGGCATTAGAGGCACACAAGTGACTGTGAGTCAACAACCTGATGTCATTGCCAAAAGCCAGATCTGGTCCAGGATTGCATTAGCAGGGCTGTTGTGTACAAAATGCAGGAAGCAACCATTTTATTGGGCTTAGCAATGGCGAAACTCGGCAAGAAAAGATCACCCAGTTTTGGGCACTCTGTTTTATGAAAGAAGCTGGAGGAGAGTAAGAGGAATGGCGACAGATTTAGGAAACATGACCAATGAGGAAAGATTGAGAGAACCGGATTTGTTTAGTCTAGCAGAGATGGGGAACGTAAATCTTTCAGTAGGCATGTGATTGTTGTAAGAAGGCGGCATCTATTACTCTGTATGTCTTAGGGGAGTGCTAGTGTTTCTTTCAGTTGCAAAAGTATTCCTGTTTGGGTTAAATGCAAAGGGGAAAAAAGACAGCTTCAAGGCTAGCTAATCACTAGCCTAGTCACTGGCTTATAGGGTAGTTGCAGAATACCTTTCCTCAGAAGATTTTTAAGTCAAATCTAGAGAAAGGGGGGGAAAAAAAAAATCCAACTGCCTGAACTGTTAAGCCAGTCTTACCGTGCTTCCATGAGTGGACTTGAAATAAAGTGTCTTTGGATCCTTTTCCAGCACTATGCTTTCCACCTGCCCCCCCACACCCCCCCCCACCCCCCCGCTTACAAAATGTAACATTTGATCATAGTAGTTGCTATTTTAACAAGAGAGCAGAAATGTAGAAGACTCGTTAATGATTTGCAGTTCCTGACTTAGACTTCAAAAAAACTGTGGAAAGAAAAAATATTAAGAGGAAGATAAAACATGTGGAAAATTTCAGAATTTTCTGTAATTTTCTAATTTTGCCTTAGACAGTAACAGAACTATTACTGACAAGAAATTTCTTCTTGCAGCCTTACATGTCTTAAAGTATCGTGGCCCCTTGCAGAGTGTGGCAGCGCTCTGCATGCATACATGAGCTCATTTTAGCAAGTCAGTTTTTGGGACCAGTGGCTCAATCATTCTGCTAGAATTTTAAAATGTGGAAAGGCACAGCTTCTGTTGCACCCTCGTTTTAGCAGTAATTCGTGGGCCAAATAAGAACAGCTTTTTTTCTCCCCTCCTTTACTGCTGAATTTTGCTTGTTCAAGAAAATGTAGTAAGAAGGAAGACTAAATTTCATGAAATTTTTGTTTTCTTTTATAAGCCTATAAAAGCAGGGAATTAAAGACTCTTTGCAGGTGAGAGAGTTGGAGACATTATTTTTGTGTGGACACTTGGATGTGTCGTTCTGTGGTATGCAGTGACACAATAACCTGGAAAGTGCAAATTCAAATATTCCTCTAGCTCTACTGTGAATAGGACGGATCTCTCTCTCTTCTTAGCATGTAACTGTAGAGTACCTATTAATTATTTATTTTGAACAGGAAATTTTCCTGGCATCTTTTGTAACTGTATTTTAGATGGAACAGGAATTAGCTCATATAAGTGCACTTAATGGTGACATACGTAAAAATTACTTTCATCTTAATGCATTTAGCACATGGGAGATAAGAATTCGATATCTGCTCTGTCACTTTCCAGCCCACTTGTGGGTGATTAAACTGGATAAAAAGAACAACTGGATTAGGCTAAACACAAACTACTCAAGCAGATCGATACGTGTGTTGAAAGAGTTGGAGTTCTAGTACCACAAAAAGATCAGCCTCTTTGCAGGACGGTCTCCATCACCTCATTGAGATCCTGAAGAGCCCTGGAGGTCTTGAGAGCTGCATTGATTTCAGATGTGTAGGTTTTTGTTCTGACTCCAAAGCTGAGGGGCACGAGTGAGGCTCGTCCTACACAAATGGAAGATACTGATTTATTTTGAGTGTCTTTGCTTTACTGACTCAGTTTACAAAATTGGTTTTATTTGAAACGAACCATATTTGATTGCGTGGAACTCTGAAACCATTTTTTTCATCATAGATGATAAACTTTTTAACTGAAAAACTTTTCATTATTAGTTCATAGCTGTGCTCTACGCAGAGGGTTAGTCTGAATGCTGATCCATTCTGTTCTTTAAGGGTTTTCAAGTTACTTCCATTAATGTAAGTTTTAACATGACCATGGTTATTTAATTTTTTTTTTTTTTTAGAAATTAAAAAAAATTGACAAGAAGAGATTTTGCTTTTTGGAAAGGCTTTTGCCTTGCTTACTAGGAAAACTACTTAGAGATTTTGTACCATATGTTAGTATTCAGAGATGCGTGATTCCAAAACTGATGAACCTTTACTAAGTTACTGTTTTCTGAAATGACTTGGTCTAGAGTAGATAGGCCAGAAAGTAGTAATTGCAGGCTACCTAAACTATTTGAAGGGTGACTTATGGAAATATTCTGCTATTGTGAGAGTGTTTCTTATGAACCCGGTGTGACAGTGATTGAATCAAATAAGCGTTTCCACAATATTTAAGAACGTGACCCAGGTAATCATCTCGGAGTACATAAATGTTAACCTCTTTTTATTAAACCCGTTAGCTTTTGAAAGCAGTAGTGAAAAATGTTGACTTAACAGGTGTACAGTTTCATAGAGCAAACTGCCTTCAGGGTAATCCAGCAGTGGGGTTCATTTTGCAGCATTAGAGCTGACTTGCCATACTAATATCCTGCACCCGCCTGTGGAAGCTTAAAAATGGTGTCGCAGTACCCTGTGATGTACAAAGGACATAGTATGAGCACTGAGCAATAGTACTTGCATTCCTAGCAGAAAATAACCATTTTCCCCCCTCTGCAGAAAAAGTATACTAGTATTTATAAGGGCATATAAACTACCTTTATACTGTAGGTCGTTATTTTACACAATTTTGTTTTCTACTTTAATTCTACTTTCACGCCGTGTCTGTGTGATACTTCTTTAGGAGATGCGCTCAACTCAGTACAGAGCAAAAATGTAAATAGAAATTAAGTGGACTTCTGTGTATCTGTTTTTTCTATCAATCACATCATAAAATAAACATTATGTGTAAGCAGATTTTCATTTTGTGATTAGCTGAGAATTTTAGCTTTTTATTGTTTAGCAGGCCTTCTTAATGACCAGCTGGTAGTTGCTGGTGCCATCACTATATTGTACAACTTGATTTTATGCTTGACGTAACTTTATGAGCTCGTATTCATGAATTATTTTGCCCAAGTTTTGTTTTTCATCTGTGTCACAGTGTTAGGTGAGGTCCCTTAATAAAAAAACCTTATTTGCCCATCTGTCTGTTGTTTAAACATCTAAAGCGTTATCTAAATTATGATACCGTTGAGGTATTACAGTAACACTTTGCTTAAAGAAGTTCAGTTTTCTTTGTGTGAGATGCTCAGTGAAGAGATACAAGAAACAGTCCAAGCTTCAGTTCACTGTCTAAACAGGTAACATTGGGTAAGGAGGACGGGAAAGTTAGATGCAGAGATAGAAAATGACTTATCTGAAGTTTTAAAGCAAGTTCCTGAAAGAGCCCAAAACAGAAACCAGATCTCCTGTGTCCCATGAATATTCTCTTTGTCTTTCACTGAGGAAGCATGTATGTATTGTGGAAAATATCTTGGCAAACATATTTTATACCTCTTGTCCTATGGCAGCTCCGTCTCCTTATCGAGCCTGCATCGTTGCTCCCCGCACGTGTCGGCCTCCGGCACGTTTCAGTGCAGCTCCGCTTCCGAGCCCTGCCTGGGCTTCCCCTCCACTCATGGCTAGTGCTGGCTTCCATCATTGGCATCAACTTTAGTGTTATTTGTACAGCTCTTGAATTTCTGCACATCTCGCCTGCTTCGTTTCTGACCTGCTTAGGAGTCTCACTGCTTAGATGCTGGTTGGTGTTACTGTGTTTGCAATCTGAATTATTTTTTTCCCCTCCACCTTGCAATTCAGACATCTTTGTTACGAACTAGTGGTTAGTGTATGGAGTAATAACTTTGTTACCTTATGTCTAAAATGCTTGTCCCTGAGACTCCATAGTTCTTCCAGTGCCCACTACGTAAGCCTGCAACACGCTATTGTATTTTACACAGGACTGTTTTCTTTAACTTCGCGTGCTGGCAAATCCTGCTGCTTTCCTTACAGTCTTTTGTACTTCTGTGTGCCATGTCGTCTCCTTTCATCCTTCCTCTGGAAACCCTCTGCATTGCTGCAGACTGTTTGTTCTGGCCGCCCCAGATCGCCATGTGTCACCTCTGGATCGAGGCAGCTAAAATAATCTTCTCTCACTTCTTCCGTCATGCTGCACCAACCCCTCCTGGCTTCCTTTATTCTTCCACATCAAATTCAAGCACTTTACTTTGAAAAGTCCATGTGGTAGTGCCATCATCTGATACACTGCATCCGTTTGCTCTACCTGTGTTCCTCCCACGAAGCAAACTGCGTTTTGAGTCTCCAAGTTGTTAAATGCCAGCCTGTTTTCCTGGGTGCCATGTATTTCCCTTCTGCTGAATGTTGTGTGTTAAATACCTGCTGTCTCCTCAGGAGTGCTTCTGTGGGGCTTTACAGAACTGAAAGAATACGGTTGTGATTTAAGCCTGTTCTGGTAAACCCTTCAGAAACCTGCCGTATAGAAGGTAACTGATTAAATCAGAAATCAGGCACTTGAACTGGCTGAAGAGAATGGAGTGTATTGGGAAAGTTAACATCTACTTTGCATTTCTGCTTTAGATTGAAAAATTCCAGTCCTGCTTGGAAAAAAGTAACGATGTCTCTTGTGAGAGAGACACCAAAAGTTTTTCCCAAATCAAACAGGAGAGATGCTCATAGTAAGGCCCATGACAGATTACCATGGGAAGGCTAAAAAATGGAATTGAGAATATCTGCATTAATAAGAAGCTCAAAATGACTGCAAACCAACACAGAAGAGCAAATTGGAATTATGTAAATACATCTCTAATAATGTGTTTTGGTTTCGGTTCATTCAGGACAGCACAATTACCTCTGTGCGGGAAGGAATGACTGCATAATTGACAAGATTCGGAGGAAGAACTGCCCAGCCTGTCGATTACAGAAATGTCTGCAAGCTGGAATGAATTTAGGAGGTAAGCAGAATATTAATGGTTTGGTCTCTTAATTTGATTAGGCGAAAACATTAGAAATGTGTAGCCTTTTTGTAGTTCTGACATCTGCATAATCTCAAAAGTTTAAGGTAGAATTATCCCGAAGAAGTGCTTAATAGCTAATAAACTCTATTGTCATTCTAAATCAGGCTTTGGAGATGTGTATTTTATGGCTCAGAGAAAAGAAAAGTGGGTGTTTTATGATGACAGTAATTTTAGTGGGATCTCATATAGCTAAAAGAGTTAAGATTTCAAGTATTGCGTGTGCTTTTTTTGGGGGTGATGAGCATTCTCTCAAATACCGTTTTACACCATCACGAAAGCAAATTCACACATAGTGAAACCTCTCAACATTTTTTGTTGCTTATTCAACGTTTATATTTATTTATTTCTGTGACTGTTTAGATATACAGTAACTTTGATGTTATTTCATCGTTCGTATACCAGCAACAAAAAGGCAAAACCTTTTCTTAATAATTACCAAAAGTATTTTGAAAACAGTATGATAGCAAAACTTAAATAGTTTTTTCTGGTTTATATCTTCGGTTGCAATGTCTACACAATTCTGGCTGTGCTTCAGTGGGCGTATTGTTTCAATTCATCACCTGAGCAAATTGTATTACAAATCACTTTTTCCCACCACTCTTAGGTTTACTACGTTGTCTGTGAACCGGGATTTGGATGCTGCTGCAGGTCCTTTCCCTAATGCACAGTGACCCTGCCCTTAGAGTGTTTTCACTGTTCCAGAAAATTGTAACACATTCACATTAATTCCTCCAAATCATTTCCTATCTTGCAATTTGCTTTTTATTCTCCTGGACCACCTATTCTCCTAGTAGCTTAGTTTAGTTCTACAAACAGTTTTAGCTGCTTGTCTTTCATAGGTTATATGCAAAATCCTGGTTCGTGCCTGCTGCCTGGTACCTTTTTCTACCTCACAGGCTTCTTTTTCTGTCTTGTCTCCTGGCAGAAATACTCAAGCAAGCCCTTGGAGAGAGTAGCCTTCTTTCAACCCCTTTCCCAATTTTGAGACGCTGCATTGCCCCCTAGGCCCCCTTGGGTTTTGCTTCCCAGAGGAGAATGGGGCCAGGTTGTGGCATGCTGGGGGCCTATGGCTTTCCTTTCATTTTGATCTGGGCTGTTGAATCTAGCAAGGGAAGCAGAAAGGCACCTTTGAAACAGAAGCTCTCTGATAGTAGCTGCTTCTTAGCAAAAAAGGTGCTGAAAGCGTGTGTGGAGCAGGAAGCCCAGGTCCCTTGAGTGCTGGAAATTTTGCTGCAGCCTGCCAGCAGCTGGTGCAGGGCATCCTCCATTGCAGTGCCCCACGCNATGGCTTTCCTTTCATTTTGATCTGGGCTGTTGAATCTAGCAAGGGAAGCAGAAAGGCACCTTTGAAACAGAAGCTCTCTGATAGTAGCTGCTTCTTAGCAAAAAAGGTGCTGAAAGCGTGTGTGGAGCAGGAAGCCCAGGTCCCTTGAGTGCTGGAAATTTTGCTGCAGCCTGCCAGCAGCTGGTGCAGGGCATCCTCCATTGCCGTGCCCCACGCAGCACCCACAGAGCTCCTGCAAGCCTGCTTTCCTGGACAGGCATGTGTGCTTAGCACTCTGGTTAGTACAGGGCTGCCATTTGACTTGATAACCTTTCGAAACAGGAACACGTGACACTTTGTCTGCAGTGTCATGAGTTCATCTCGCCGATTTCCTGGTGTGTTTCCAAGGACGTGTTCACTCAGTGCTGTCTGCAGAAAAACAAGGGAGGGGGTAAACTTCGCTTGAGGGAATTGCTTTGCCTTTTTTTTTTTTTAATTGGCTGGAATACTGTAAATGAGGAAAGCATTGAAAAAATCTTCCCTTGTTTTGGAGCTTAGTAGTCTGCTGGAAATCGTAATTAGTGACCTGCGTTTTGTGACCTAGAAGGCCAAGTCTGCCTCTGCAGTGAACAGCTGGCATGCGGCTGAGCTTTGTGGTTTAGCTGTTTTGGTGATTGTCTTCAGGTAGAGAAAGTAAGGTGTAATTCTCATCACTGATACGATCCCTCTATGCTGCATAAAGGAGCTAAAATGGCATAAAAAGGTCCTTCCATCACTGCTGTGGATGAGATAGTGGGGCAACAGCTCTGGATGCCAGTGCGATACGGTGCCTTCTGCATGGTCCAGGAGGGAAAGGCCAGGTCGGAGGCAGAGGGGAGGACTGCTGGAGAGGCATAAAGTGCCTGCAGCCCAGAGACAGCGTTATTGTTTAGAGCGCCCCAAGGGCTGCCAAATCATGCTAACAGACCTTTCAGCCTTTAAGCCAGCCCAGGTCTGGCAGGAAATGTTGGTAGCTTAAGGCTGTTCGCTGCTTAGGCCATCCTGCTTCCTGGTGGTGAGCTTTGCACTGGGCATCTGCGGAGGAGCAACACGGCATCTCAGACTTAATTTTGGGAACTTCTGTGTGCTGTTGCAGGGGGCTTTGATAGGGTGGAGATCATTGTGAAAAAGGAGGTGGAAATAGCAAGGAGATGTATTAATGTGTATTTGAAAGCAGTAGTTTTCATGTGAATTTCCAAGGTTTAGTATTAAATAACATTTTTTCATCACTGGCTCAAATGGACTGAGTATGTTCATATTATTATGAAGATACATCGTAGCTTATAGTTTCACATGGGCAGCCTAGTTTTGCCAAGAATATACATTATTCCAATAAAAATGGACTTTTACCCGTTTCTAGTTTGGACTTACAGGCAAAATGTGCAAGTATTTTGTTAGGCGGTGTGATCAGTAAGGAGCCTGGAGGAAAATTAATTTATAAATGCAATTTAGTTTTAAGTCCTATTTGCAGCATAGTACTATCTATAGCTGAGTCACACTGCACAGTGCTGTGCTCTTTGTGCAGTAGATCTAATTTAAGCTCTCACCCTCCAAACGGAAGCAAAGGTAAACATAAAAACCAAACTGTATCAGAGATGCCTTTGCGTTTGGTTAGTGAGTAACAATGATACACAAAAGGGTCATAAGCATAGCTCGGGGCTGAAATGTGTGCAAGTTGCTGAAGCCATGGACGTTTCTTTTGCACTTGTACATGATTATAATGTTTTATCCCCTCATTGGAAAAAAACCCCACAAACCTCCAGTTGATCTAGAAGAAATGTTGCGTTATGGAACAAGGTCCTGTCTGCCACAGACTGGAAGAGAACTTGACTCTGGTTTGCAGCTCTTCCCATCTGCAGATGGGAGTAAAAGACCCCAAGCTGCCACTCACCTCCTCTCAGTTACAATAGAGGGTTTATAAAACAAAATCTGTAATTTGAAAGTGTGTGATTGTTTTCCTGCTGTTACTGAAGATATTAATCTTCGTAGTGGAAAACTGGAAATCAGAAAGAGAGTTCCCCTGTTTCCTGCAGCACACTTTTGCACCATCTCCAGTTAATCTTTTTTCTTAGGGTTTTTCTTTTTTTTTTCTTTTGGTTATATTCTTTCTCAATATTTTTAAAATGTTCTGTCTTATGTTTACTGTTTCAAAGTGTTACAGGTTTGTTTTGATGGCATATCTTCTATTTCTCTGCATGCTAACATTTTTTTATAAAAAAAAGTAATAGTTTGAGTGGCAGCATGCCATGCTTTAAGCACCTTTTAAAAAACGTGTAATTCAGTGATACAAAATACAACTTTTCGTGAATGCTCAACTAAATTAATTTGGCAGTTTTATTGTTTACCTACTCCTCTTGTTTGTTGAAAAATTGGAGCGTTTTTCAAGCTCTTATATCCTCTAATAATCTTTAGAAAATTACTCATCAAGTCAGCAAATAATTTACCTAATTATGTTCTTTTCTCAATTTTTGTTTTGATTTTATAAGAAGCATCTGCAACCTGTAATTTCTGTGAAGCTGAAGTTGCCAAATATCACGTTAATTCAGCCTCATTTCTAGGAAGTATGTGTGTGCGCTGCAGACAGATATATCCCTTCGGCAAGTAGGACTCAAACTTTTTTGGAAATCATAGTTTGTTTGTTGTTTTGGTTGTTTGGGGTTTTTTTTTAACTCCAGTGCCATATGCTAGGCTTAATTATTGGAAGAGATTCAGAGTGAGCAACTGCACTATGAAGGTATACTGGCCCATTTTTGGTTTATGCTCTTTTCAAGATTCTGTAATTAATTTTCAGTTAATTATGGACCAGAATGACTTCATGAATTGTAAAGTTTCTTCCAGCATACGCTGTGATCAGATTTGTTGAGTCTCTCACTTCCACACGAGACATTTTCATTTTACTCCCACCTCATGCTGCTGTTCCTTAGTCGTGTCTGTCCCCACGGTAGCACCGGTGGGGGGTCGTGGTGATACCCCTCCAGTCCCACACTGGTGCTAAGTATGGTTTCTTGTGCCACCACCAGCTGCAGCCAGCAAGGCAGCCAGTGGCTTGCAGCAGTGCCTGGGATACTGCTTTGCAACCAGGGTGAGCAGAGTCCTCCTGGTTTCACTCCTGTGCGGCACTCTGTGCTGAAGCCTAGAGAAGGGAAGTGTTTTATATGGTGTGACTTGAGGGGACCCCCACCTCCCACCCCCTCCTTTCATTGACAGGTTGGTCCTTGCCCCTCTGATGTGACCTAGAGACCAGACGTGCTTCCTTCCTCCTTCTGTGTGATCAGACAAGATCCTTCTTCTGCTATGTGATTGGCAGGGGGTAAAACCAGGCTCGCTACGGCTAAGCCTGGGGGTGGTACACCAATGTTTGAGGGATGGTGTGCTAGTGAGGTCCTTCAGTCTGCTGTCTCAGTGGAGGCAGGAGGTGGAGAGCCATGCAACAGCAAAGCTGCAAGGGGCGTTGATGGGTTAGAAACCACAGAAGCGCCTGAGATTGATCGGGTAGGAATTAGGGCTTCTTCCTCAAAAAAGGTGGTGGGATCAATAGCCCAACTGAAGTGCATATACAGCAATGCACGCAACATGGGCAGCAAACAGGAAGACATGGAAANACACACACGAGTCCATGGGGCCTGATGGGATCCACCCAAGGGTACTGAGGGAGCTGGCAGAAGAGCTCACCAAGACACTTTCCATCATTTATCAGCAGTCACGGCTCACTGGAAGTGTCCCAGTTGACTAGAGATTAGCNAGGTGGTGGGATCAATAGCCCAACTGAAGTGCATATACAGCAATGCACGCAACATGGGCAGCAAACAGGAAGACATGGAAACCATTGTGCAGCAGGAAAACTGATATAGTTGCCATCATGGAAATATGGTGGGATAACTCGCACAACTGGAGTGCTGCAGTGGATGGCTACAAACTCTTCAGTGGAGATAGGCAAGGAAGAGAGAGGCACTGGGGTGGGTCCTGTATGTTAGGGAGTGTTTTGATTGTCTAGAGCTTAACGATGTGACAATAAGATTGAGTGTTTATGGGTAAGTATCAGGGGGAAAGCCAACAAGGCAGATATAATGGTGGGAGTCTGTAACAGACCACCCAACCACGATGAAGAGGCAGACAAAATATTTTAAAAGCAGCTGGGAGAAGTCTCAGAATTACTAGCCCGTGTTCTTGTGCGGACTTCAACTTACCAGATGTCTGTTGGAAACACTGTACAGCAGAGAGGAAACAGTCTAGGAGGTTCCCGGAATGCATGGAAGATAACTTCCTGACACAGCTGGTGAGTGAGCCAACTAGGGAAGGCGCCCTGCTGGACCTGTTGTTTGTGAACAGAGAAGGCCTAGTGGGTGATGTGATGGTTGGAGGCCATCTTGGGCATAGCGATTGCAAAATGGTAAGAGTTTTTGATTCTTGAAGTAAGGAGTGGGTGGTCAGCAGAACTGCTACCTTGCACTTCCAGAGGGCGNAGAGGCCATGGGTGTTGTCTACCTAGACTTCAGTAAAGCCTTTGACACCATTTCCCATATCGTTACCCTGGAGAAACTGGCTGCTCATGGCTTGAATGGGTGTGTACTTCACTGGGTGAAAAACTGGCTGGATGGCTGGGCTCAAAGAGTTGTGGTGAATGGAGTTAAATCTGCTTGGGGGCAGGTCACAAGTGGTGTTCCTCAGGGCTCNGAGGCAGTCCTGAAGGGCAGAGGAGTCCAGGAAGGCTGGACATTCTTCAACGAGGAAATCTTAAAGGCTCAGGAGCTGCCTGTTACCATGTGCCGAAAGACAAGCTGGAGGGGAATAAGACCAGCCTGGCTGAATGGAGAGCTTTGCTGGAACTGAGGAGGGAAAAAAAGAGAGTTTATGATCTTTGGAAGAAGGGGCAGGCGATTTGGGGGGGGACTACAAAGATGTTGTGACACTATGCAGGGACAAATTAGAAGGGCCAAAGCCCAACTAGAGCTTCATCTGGCTACTGCTGTAAAAGACAATAAAAAATGTTTTTATAAATACATTAGCAACAAAAGGAGGACTAAGGAAAATCTCCGTCTTTTATTGGATGTGTGAGGGGAAACTTACTGACAAAGGATGAGGAAAAGGCTGAGGTACTTACTGCCACCTTTGCCTCAGTCTTTAATAGTAAGACCAGTTGTTCTCAGGGTACCCAGCCTCCTGAGCTGGAAGACAGGAATGGGGAGCAGAATGAAGCCCCAATAATCCAAGGGGAAATGGTTAGTGACCTGCTACACCACTTAGACACACACGAGTCCATGGGGCCTGATGGGATCCACCCAAGGGTACTGAGGGAGCTGGCAGAAGAGCTCACCAAGACACTTTCCATCATTTATCAGCAGTCACGGCTCACTGGAAGTGTCCCAGTTGACTAGAGATTAGCAAATGTGACACTAATTAACAAGAAGGGCTGGAAGGAGGATCTGGGGAACTGCAGGCCTGTCAGTCTGACCTCAGGCTGGGGAAGGTTATGGAGCAGATCATCTTGAGTGCCATCACGTGGCACATACAGGACAACCAGGCAGTCAGACCCAGTGAACACAGGTTTATGAAAAGCAGGTCCTGCTTGACTAACCTGATCTCCTTCTATGACAAGGTGACAAACTTACTGGATGAGGGAGAGGCCATGGGTGTTGTCTACCTAGACTTCAGTAAAGCCTTTGACACCATTTCCCATATCGTTACCCTGGAGAAACTGGCTGCTCATGGCTTGAATGGGTGTGTACTTCACTGGGTGAAAAACTGGCTGGATGGCTGGGCTCAAAGAGTTGTGGTGAATGGAGTTAAATCTGCTTGGGGGCAGGTCACAAGTGGTGTTCCTCAGGGCTCGGTACTGGGGACAGTTCTCTTTGACATCTTTATCAACAATCTGGACAAGGGGATCAAGTGCATGNGTTACCATGTGCCGAAAGACAAGCTGGAGGGGAATAAGACCAGCCTGGCTGAATGGAGAGCTTTGCTGGAACTGAGGAGGGAAAAAAAGAGAGTTTATGATCTTTGGAAGAAGGGGCAGGCGATTTGGGGGGGGACTACAAAGATGTTGTGACACTATGCAGGGACAAATTAGAAGGGCCAAAGCCCAACTAGAGCTTCATCTGGCTACTGCTGTAAAAGACAATAAAAAATGTTTTTATAAATACATTAGCAACAAAAGGAGGACTAAGGAAAATCTCCGTCTTTTATTGGATGTGTGAGGGGAAACTTACTGACAAAGGATGAGGAAAAGGCTGAGGTACTTACTGCCACCTTTGCCTCAGTCTTTAATAGTAAGACCAGTTGTTCTCAGGGTACCCAGCCTCCTGAGCTGGAAGACAGGAATGGGGAGCAGAATGAAGCCCCAATAATCCAAGGGGAAATGGTTAGTGACCTGCTACACCACTTAGACACACACGAGTCCATGGGGCCTGATGGGATCCACCCAAGGGTACTGAGGGAGCTGGCAGAAGAGCTCACCAAGACACTTTCCATCATTTATCAGCAGTCACGGCTCACTGGAAGTGTCCCAGTTGACTAGAGATTAGCAAATGTGACACTAATTAACAAGAAGGGCTGGAAGGAGGATCTGGGGAACTGCAGGCCTGTCAGTCTGACCTCAGGCTGGGGAAGGTTATGGAGCAGATCATCTTGAGTGCCATCACGTGGCACATACAGGACAACCAGGCAGTCAGACCCAGTGAACACAGGTTTATGAAAAGCAGGTCCTGCTTGACTAACCTGATCTCCTTCTATGACAAGGTGACAAACTTACTGGATGAGGGAGAGGCCATGGGTGTTGTCTACCTAGACTTCAGTAAAGCCTTTGACACCATTTCCCATATCGTTACCCTGGAGAAACTGGCTGCTCATGGCTTGAATGGGTGTGTACTTCACTGGGTGAAAAACTGGCTGGATGGCTGGGCTCAAAGAGTTGTGGTGAATGGAGTTAAATCTGCTTGGGGGCAGGTCACAAGTGGTGTTCCTCAGGGCTCGGTACTGGGGACAGTTCTCTTTGACATCTTTATCAACAATCTGGACAAGGGGATCAAGTGCATGCTCAGTAAGTTTGCAGATGACACCAAGATGGGTGGGAGTATTGGTCTGCCTGAGGGTGGGAAGGCTCTACAGAGGGACCTGGACAGGCTGGATCAGTGGGCCGACGCCAATTGCATGAGATTCAATAAGGCTGAGCACCAGGTTCTGTGCTTGGATCACAACAACCCCATGCAACTCTATAGGCTTGGGAAAGAGTGGCTGGAAAGCTGCCCGGTGGAAAAGGACCCGGGGATGTTGGTTGACAGCCGGCTGAATATGAGCCAGCAGTGTGCCCAGGTGGCCAAGAAGGCCAACAGCATCCTGGCTTGTATAGGAAGTAGTGTGGCCAGCAGGACCAGGGAAGGGATCGTCCCCCTGTACTCGGCACTGGCGAGGCCGCACCTCGAATGCTGTGTTCAGTTCTGGGTTCCTCACTACAAGAAAGATGTTGAGGTGCTGAAGCATGTCCAGATAAGGACAGCAAAGCTGGTGAAGTGTCTGGATGTTTAGCCTGGGGAAAAGGAGGCAGAGGGAAGACCTTACTGCTTCCTACAACTACCTTGCTGTAGCAAGACGGGGGTTGGCCTCTTCTCCCAAGTAACAAGCAATAGGACAAGAGGAAATGGCCTCTAGTTGCACCGGGGGAGGTTTAGATTGCATGTTAGGAAAAATGTCTTCACCGAAAGGTTGTCAAGTGCTGGAACAGGCTGCCCAGGGAAGCGGTTGAATTGTCATCCCCGGATGTATTTAAAAGATCTGTAGATGTGGTGCTTAGGGACATGGTTTAGTGGTGGGCTTGGCAGTGTTAGGTTTACAGTTGGACTTGATGACCTTAGGGTCTTTTCCAGCTAAAACGATGCTATGATTCTACGTGCCATACGTGCTTAGGGGACAAAAACGTGTTGACAGGTCTGTACCATGTAGGACTGCAATCCTTTCCTGCCTTGGCTCCCATACTCCCAACGCTGCTGCGACTTACTGGTACTGGTGTCCCACAACAATGAGCAGCAGCTTGCTGAAGTACCCTTTGGATGTCAAAGCGAAATAAAATAGATTTCACCTTGCAAATTACATAGTTCATCGCTCTGCAGAGACTGCCTGTGAAATTTGAGGCTTGGGTTTGCATACATTTACATCTGTAAGACACTTCACGCACAACATGCTGTGTGTGATTTGTAGTCTTCACTTGGAGATATCATTATTTTTTATATGTTAAAATATTTCAGTAATCTGAAAAATAGATTAAATGAGAGTATCAGTAATAAGATACAGTACTTCACCTTTTTGCTCAGCTTTCCATTTTCAGTTTAATAACTCATACTAGTAGGAGTTTAAAACTGCTGTATTATTCTCAGTTACTGCAGCTTATGTGGCTTATATTATCATTATTCCTATATTTTGAAAAAAGAAAGCAATAGGGAGAAAAGGAAGAGAAAAAACCCACAAGTATTAGAAAGTTGAGAACTAAGAAAAACTTAAATACAGCAAAAATGTATCCTCTTGGTTTCCTTTAAAAATTTCTACCAACTTTCTGCTATCCAAGGTTTCATAAACTTGAAAGAAAAAGAAACCCTGTGTGTAAGAAAGCAATTTGGGGTACATGTGTGGTTAACTTTTATTTTTTATTTAAACTTGAACTGCAAAGTATTTTGAAATGTCCATTAACTGCATTTTTATTTGCATTTATTATGCAGCATTTTCTTCTGAGGAAATCTAGTCAATTTTTTGTTTAATGTGAACATTGAGCTGGGTTTGTGTCAGTTCTTCCAAGAGACTTTTATCAATATGCAGCAGTATATTTCAAGTTATTTGTAGGTTTTGTGAAGCAAAACCTAGTGTTGTCAATTTTTCTCAGATTTTAGCTGGACAACTTAGTTGTGGTACCCACGAATGTCTAGGTTATCATTAGTATAGTTTCAAAGAACATAATATTTTTCTAGGTGTGACGATTTCGGAAAACACTTGTGTTCTAAATCTATCAAGTCGAGATGTGTTAAAATCTGTGCTTTCTCTTAGCAGAGGAGCACTGATTTACCTATTTCTATTTGCATGTACGGTGTATTGAGCCTAAGTGAGTAATGTAACCTTAAGACATAGCCTGCAACCATGCTGCCTTGTGCTGTGATTTTGTTAGGTCTCCCAAACTGTCTCGTGGGTGTGCTCATAACAGGGCTCAGCAGGGAAATTCGTGTTGCTGCATGGAATCCATGTCAGTGACATTGCGGAAGAGGACATCCTTCTGCCTGAGCAAGGGTCAGTTGTTAAGGCGCTGCTGTTGCTGCACCGCCACCCCACACCTTGTGAATATATGTATTTAAAAAAAAAGTCATGCTGTTTCAGATCTTGTAGGAACCAATTTGGTCAGCAATGAACTTTTCCTACTTTTGTGTTTGTCTTCCTCCGTGTTACAAGATACTGTTCTTGCCTTGCTCTCGACGTGACCCTCTAACTTTTCAACTTGAGCCATCCTCAAGAATGTTGTAGAGAGCTATCAGAACAGTCACTTGCCACAACTATTTAGAAACTATTTGGGAATGATGATTAAAAATGCAGAATTTTGAAGAGAGCTGGTAATGTCAGTGTAATTTCTCAGGCATCGAATTAAAAAACGGTATTGCAGCATGTCCTTGTACTTTGCATTTTGCTGAGGATTTTATTTCATGTGTGAAGGCAGCTCAAGAAGACGCAGTGCAGTAGTCCAAAAGCACACAGCTCACATCCAGCAATCATTGGTAAAATTCCTAATCAGGTTCATATTCTCAGTCCTCCTTTTGTTTTTTCAAGTTTTGCTGGTTTCAGCTCTGCCTTCTGACAAGCTGCCAGCAACGTTTGTCTTTCCTTCAGGAGCAGCCTTTCAGGCTTTTGGCATGGGTCTGCTGAACTCCAGACTTCCCTATTTTATCTGCTGGACGTTCCATCATACCATTCACGGCACAGCACCCTTGGTTGCCAGCCTCGCAAAGGAGCTGCAACTTTTCTGGTCCCCTGCTGGGCATACGTGCCCCAGCCTGCCTCGTGTCATGTGGTGGCACTGTGTGTGGAGGCGCTGTGGGGTTTTGTCCAATTTCAGGAGCATACAGCACTCGCTGTACAGGCTCAGAGGTTGGCTCTTTCCCGAGCAGTTCATATTCTGTACGTGTTGTCTTGCTTTGGTTCAAAACACAAAATGGAGAAGGGTGATCACAGCTTTCTAAGGTGAAGGCTTAGGTCCTTCCAGAAAAGGTGCAAAAAACCAACCAAACAAAAAATCCCGCTATTGGTAGGCGATATCACTGAAGCACAGCAGTGGCTCTTGCTTGGATGCCTTCTGCCCAGCATATGCTGGCTGGCTTGTGTGGATCCCCTATGCAGTCCCCATGAGCTTTTAAGCTTTTCTGTCTGTTGTCAGGGCTCCAGCTTTCACCTCCAGGGTGCTCCCAGGGTAGAACCAAGGCCGACCCCCTCCCTGTGCTCTGGTGCACCACGTATGTGTCTTGCAAGGCATCTAGATTTAACAACCTATTTTCCTGAGGATCTTGAAATGAATTCCCCTTTATCCCTGTTGTTTGTGCAGATGCATAAAAGCAAACAAGCCTGTAACACCTCTGTTTCATCATGCTGGAGCAGAGTGCTTCAGCATTTCCAAAATTTGTTACACACAGCTCTTGGTCATGTTTTGTTTTTTCCTGAATCACCAAATTACCATGCTTCCTTCCACAGTGCTCTAAGTACAGATCCTTTTTACTCTTCCCCACAGTAAAAGAGTAGTCTCTGCTATGAAAGCATGCCTGTGTCTCATGTTCCTCTTCCCAGAGCTGCTGGTTACTGCCAGAGCCCTTGTTAGACCTCCCGCTGTGGTCTGTGGTGGTGCGTCTCCATTACTCACTTCCCCATCACTGAGAAGCTGTAGGAGCAGGAGGAACTTGTTCTTCTAGCTTCTGTCGAGCTGTTGCTTCAGAGAGTTTCCACCTGAGTAAGAGGGTGTGAAGATTTAACTTGTCATGCCTGACATGACCTTGTCCAAAGTATGGTGGGCTCACTATGCTGCATAGTGGTTTTTGTTAAAACCCTTGTTAGTTGGCTGCAGGCATGCTGTGGATCAATTTGGAAGATCCTGGAATAGAGCAATGAGAGTGATTAGTGGTCTTCAAAATTTGACTGATGGGGACAGATTGAATTACTTGGTATTGCTTAGCCCAAAAAAGGGCTGGAGGGAAAGTTGGAGAGAGGGGCAGCAAGTGTTGCTTTAGCAGCAAGTGTCAGTGAAGAGGAAAAAGGAGGTGATCTGCTTTCCGTGTCTCTGAAAAGCAGGACAAGTAGCAAGGTAAGGAGATGCAGGTAGAGAAAATGGAAAAGTATCTGTTACCATAAGGCCAGGGAAGCACTTGAAAAGATGGTCTGGGGAAGATATGGACTCTGTCATTGGGTGTTTTAGAGATCAAATAAGACAAAGATTTGTCAGAAGTAATGAGGGTACAGTTGGCTCTGGTCTGAGCAAGAGGACGGATCGTGCTACTGTCCCAGGTCTCTTCCAGGCTATGATTAATATTAAGTGGAGTTAAGCTAGATAACTTGTATGCAAATAAAAAAATGTGAAAATGTTATTTCCATGTACAAAAAGACTGCTTAGATTTTTACGTCAGCGATCTTCATTGAATGAGCTATGCTGTATCTCTATCCCTCTGTGTGCCAGTATGTTTTGAAGAAGCAATGATGCTAAGACTATGCAAGTCGTGCTCTTTCTTCTGACATTGTGTTGCTTTTTTGATTGTCTGCTACTTTGGCACTTCACAGATTTTTAAATTGACTCTAGAGCTGTGGTTTACTCCAGTAACGTCACGAGGAAAATTTATTCAGCCACAGATTGTGCCTTAGCATGTGAATCTGTTGTTCTTTCCCCTTGTCCTCGCGTGTTCTTTGCTTCAGAATTACCTTTTAACTTGTATTTTGTTTTGAATCTTATTTCCTGCTTTTTTTCCCCACCAAGTGCATGCCTTTCCATTTTTGGTATCTGTGTTTTGCTAAAACAAGTGTGAGAAGTGGCAAGGATATGTGCCTCAAAATGCAGACTTTGGAGTTCGATGTTAGCACAGAGAACAACAATCCATAGCGGGTTGTGAAGGAAATGTTGAGCACATTTAAGCCTTAGAAATACGCAACGGGTAAGAAGGTGGTGTTCAACAAAGAGGAAGGCAAGGTGGAGGCATTGGAGCATTCCTGAGCCACCCAGTGCCACGCATCTTCCTGCAAATTGGTGCTGGTGATTTGTGTTCTTTTATGATTCTGTGTCATCAGTTTTCCCACTTCCTCCAACACTGTAACATTTTAGTGATGGAAACTATCTTCCCTGCATAATACCCCTGCAGAAGGTCGTGAGGAGGAAGACTCTAGTACCTGAGCACACAAGACCAGTCCTACCCCAAGTGGACAGTAAGGGGATTTGTCCACAGGCAGTAGCGAAGTTATTGATATGAGGTAACTCTCCTGCCCTCAAAACCATGTAGTTGTCGTACTGGGCAGAAAGAGCTGAGGAAACTCGCATGTGGCTTCTGGGTCTGTCTGCATGTGCACCAAGCACATTCAGGCATGTCATTTAGACATCCTGTTAGAGAAACGTGTCAATTTTAGTCCTTACTGGCATTTCATATACAACTACTTCAACTTCAGGGGAATTTAGAAATGCGCCACGCTGTCGGTCGCAAAGACGTACTTGGTTTTGTGATTCAGATCATACGTAATGGATAATACTGCAGAGTTGCATTTTCCCAGGAAAAGTGGTTAATATGACATACAGGGTGTTTCACTAATGTTCAGTGTGATTTATTAAAGCAGGAGATTAACATGGTTATATTTTTTTTTAAATGACTAATCATGAACTGGACAGTGAAAAATATGGCTGAGACGACCGCAAAAGATAAACAGCCAGCTTGTATTCACAGATAGTGTTGCCGTTCGAGGAAGCAGGCTAGATGATCTCTGGAGGATGAGGGACAGACCAGCAGCATTGAATGTGTTAGAAATAAGGTCATTTCAGAGAGATCTGAGGTGGTAAAAACTGGAGATACGGAAATTGCGTAGGTGAGGACTATCTCAAAATTTTTGCTAATTGGGAAGAACACAAGTAGAGATGTGCATTGTGACATAACCAGAAAGACCACAGAGGGAAGTGCGGCACTTACCAAACGGAGTTCTAGTGACAGTAGTGCAAGAACAAAAATTAAGCATTTGAAGCATAGCATGCTGTTTGTCATGAAGTGGAAGTGTGAGCACTCAAGATATGGGATGAGAGGTGCTGCAGCAGAATTTGTTTATTGACGCTTTTGAGAAACTCTGAAAAGCTTGTTGAGTACCAGTGTTTCCAATGTAAATACGAGGGGGAAATTTCACATGCAGTAAATCTCTATAGGACTGTGTCCGAGGCAATCGAGATGGCTTAGAGTTACGATCAAGATGAAGGGCACATAAATCATGGAACAGACTTAGCGTAGGGTATCACCCCAAGTAAAAGCAACAGAGGAGACTTGGATGACGAACGCCTGCAGAAGGTTGGACGGGGATGGGTGTCTTGGGAGGAGGGTTGTCGCTTGGCGCAAGGCAGAAACCAGTGATCATAGCCAAGAGCATTCAGTCTAGTACAGTGGAAGATTTCAAAATCTGTTCTCCAAAGTTTCCCTCACTTTGCTTTTAACCAAATTATTACCAATGCTAGCAATTCAAGCTGATGTTTCATTGCTGCAGGTATCTCTAAGTTGTAGGCGACGAATACTAGAATTGCAGGTGACCTACTCTTCACGTTTGGTATTTTACTGCTAGACTTTAAGTCTATTTGATGAATAGTCAAAATAACCGATGCATTTAGTAGACAACGCTGAGCTCAATCATTGAATTTGCCATAGTTTGCAGAATGAATAAATAATCAGTAAAATATGAGTTTTGGGAGCATCTGAAAAGGCCTGATTAAGATTGGCTTTCAGCAACATTATAATTTTCTTTTGTAAGCTTTTTTTAAGGCTTTGTTTATTGGAAGGTTTAAATATTTAGTAAATATATTTCTTTTGAAATTAATGAAGTAGTACAAGAGGGAGTTTTGTATACCAAAAATGTTAGCTGTGAGACTGTATTATGTCACTCTGGGATTTTATATGTAGGGGAAATTTTCATACTTTAGCCATTTCTCATTAAAAAGCTTTATCAAAAACAGCTTGATTTGATTTTAACAGGAAACGACTAATTGGCATTTGGTAAAAGTTGTTCCCACACGGGGAGGAGTACCCCTATGAAACTGTTATTTTTCAATTAATTATCACTTTGAGGATTGAGAAACAAGCAAATGTGTTAGACATTTTCCCTGACAACCTAAATATTCCTGTAAAATGCACTTTGGAACTCGGCTTTCTTTTGTCACTTTTGTCCGCTGTCTCTTCACGAATGCGTAGCCTGAAGCTCGGCACAGCTGAAAAAGGGATTAACTCCCTCTGTCTCTTACCCAAACCCTCTCCAGTGCCTCCCCTTTTTGATTACTGCGGACATCACTGTCCCGCTCATCAGACAAGTAGGTAACCTGAGCTTCATCATTGAGTCAGACCTCGAAGATTTGACCTGGGCTTTCACCTTAGTCTTTGAGGCAACTGTGATGGCTTCTGTGCCATCTTTGCAAGGCTGCTCCTTTTATCCATGCTACAAAAGCCATCCCTGCGAGCAGATTTCCACGGCTATGGATCCACAGTCCTGAAACCTGCATGCAAAAGCCAGCGCGCTGCAGAGGAACCATGTCTGTTCCACAAGATGTGTGCAAGCGCTGTTGTGAGGTGCCACCTCCCTGTAGATCTTTGTATTTCACCACTCAGTATCTCTAGCCATAAGTATAATCAGAAGGAAATGCAGAATTCTCATGAAAACATGATAGTGGGTGCTTAATTACTTGAAATAACATTCTCCAAAAGTAGCTGTGAGTGGTTTGCTGTCACACGAGAAAGGCATCTGAAGTAGGGTCCTGTGGAGTGTCAGTTCTGGGTCTACAATTTTACTAATAACTTGCATAATGAAGTAGAGAGTAAATACTTAAATCTACAGATTTGGAAATTCTCTTCTGTGGCCAGAATCAGAATTCAAAATCATCTTCAGTTCTAGTGTCTGAAACCAACACCACGGCATTTTCAGTGAAGTGCAGAGGGTTATGTTGAGAAGTTGAAGTTGAGGTGTGCAAGAATGAAATATGTGAGAGCAGCTGTTGAGAGAATGCAGTGAAGAAAGAAGCACGGTTGCACGATGATTGTATGTTAAATTTAGAGTCAGCTTTGTAAAATTGTGGCAAAACCAGGAAAGTCTCGTTTGATACTAAGGCATTTTTCTGTTCTTCTCAGAGCTGGGAAGTGTGGGTCTGATGATTGTGGTGTCTGTTTTTCAGCACTGCTGGTCAGGGTGGTGGGATGAAGTGACCTTATGAAATTGTCACCTACGTTCCTGCGCTGTTTCGTACGATTAATGTTACCTGTGTCCTTCCTGATGGACACATCTCTCATCTCTTCTAGATGATCTCCAGCGTGGACGTCTGTGCTGTGTCCCTTGATAACCTAGTTAAGTTTTTCAGACCTTTACATTTAGAAAGATTTCCTTAACATTTAAACTGAGTCTTCCTTGCTGACGTTTCATATTGTGTGCCTGAAGAAAGACATACACAGACTAGAGCCTGCCTAAGGAAGAACAAGGATAATAAGAAGCTTAGAAAAAAACATACATCTGTAAGGAAGAGTTGAAGAAACTAAATTTAGTTCAGTGTAGAAGAGAGAAACATATTAAGAAGGCAATGATACCAGTCTTTCAATACAAAAAGTGCAGAAGAGGGAACAGGAATGATAAGTTCTTCTTTATGGCCACTGGGGGAATGATGAAGAGAAATCAACTTTACTGCTGAAAAAATGATGCGACATTGGAGATGTTGTAGGGAAAACTGAGTGTTAAACGTTGGAGGAAGATGGGGATATTGCAAAATTCCCTTTATTGGAGATCAATAACGTACTGGGTTGGGCAAAGTGTAGTTGATCCTGCTCAATGCAAAAGGATAAACTGCTTCACGTGCATTATTTCTGTGCTTTTAAATGCTGTGCTGGAGCAGCATTGCACTTGCATTGTATATTGGAATTCCTTCCAAACAAAACAGAATGCGAATGCTTCTGAAATTGTCATATAAGTAAGCAAAGTAATAAGCAGGAAATATTTACCTAAGTACAGTCAGTTTTATTAGTAGTTTAAATCCGATGAGAATAAAGAACCAAAATATGTTTAAACAAACACAATGAAAATAGCTTACAATTAAGTAGATTAAAATGTGCATTAGAATCTATTTCTCTCATCAGTGCTGTACCTCCCTTTTTGGTATACTGAATGTGAACCAAGAACAAGAATTACGTTTATAGATGTGCCTGGATCTTTGCAAGGTCTTACCAAGGCAGATAAAATGTGACATACCCATAGGTGAGACTTCACGCACATTTCTTGTCTTTAAGATGTCCGATTCTCTCAGATTGAAGTGCTACTTATCAATTAGTAAGCAGTTGTGAAGTATGTTGGCAATGGCAAACGATGTCATTGTTTCAGGTGTGCCTACCATTTTATTCTACTGAATTCAGTCATTGGCTTTGAGCTTATTCTCCAGCAAAAGCTTGCTTATGCTGGTGGAGAATAAGAAGTGAGGAAATTTTCATTGCTTTGGTAATTAAACTGTATGGATTCCTCAGGCTCATGGCAAGCGATACCATTTTTTAACGCTTTCTATCTCCTCTGGCTCACAGCGGTCAGAATCAGATTATTAAATCTATTTTGGTATGTGAAAGAGGGACCTCTATTTTCTTCTTACCAGCTGCAGTCTTCCTTTGTATATTTAGGCAAGCTACTTGGTCTCTTCCGCATATCCCAAATGTCACTGCAGAGATCACCCTTGAAAAGCCATTGCTTTGCAAGAGCAAAGTCCTTTTGATAGTGTGACTTTCATGATAGAGTAATTTTGTGCTCCCATTTTAAGTCCCTGCGCAACTTGTCGCTTGCTTCAGTAGTTGCTGTTCATTTCCTTCCTTCCCCTGATCTGTCCAGTCAAACCAGTGACTCATCTGCTTGTCGTGTGTCTCCCAGATTTGTACCAGACCCTTCTTCTTATGCGTGGGACAATGCTCAGGGTCATCTTTAGAGGTTCTTCATCTAACGCAGCTCTACCTGAAAAGCAGTGGTTTCCTTCTCAAAGTGGATAGTTGGTTTATAGAAGCTTTAGGGTCCTGTCTTGGTTGTTCCCTTCTTTGTTTCCTTCAATAATGAAGGGTGCATGCCTGAGTGCACTTTGTAGAGCAACTGGGATGATGCTGTAAGACCTTGTTTGCGTTACTGCTTTTCGCTTTATTCCATGCATTTGCGCACATATGTATGTGTATATATAAAAAAAAGTCTGTATTATTAGCTAGAAATTTCTCAGCAAAATCTCATACACGTTGTGCTAGACACTTAAGTGAAAAAATGTCTGTACCAAGATAGCTCAAAATTTTCATATATGTCAAGATACAACAGATCTGGGGGAAGGGAAACACTATTTGTGGTAGCAGTAAAATAGCTAATGAGAACAGATGTCAGCTCACTGAAGTGAGTGAGGCAAAAGCACCAGGCAAACGTGATGAAAAGATTGAGAGGAGGAAAAAGTGACGTTTTGATGGAGCATTTATCTATATAAAGGTGGAAGCAAGTGACAAAGTGTGTATGCTTGGTGAGGGCTCAGAAGAGTCTACCCACAGGCTGGTAATAGCTGCCTCAAGGGGAGAATTGGCACCTTGGTCCTTTTGTGGCTCTGGTGCAGCGAGGTGCTGTAGAGGAGGTGCTTTTCGAGAGGAGAGGCAGGCAGCGGTGGAGAGGTGTGTGGGAAAACCCTCGAGCATTTGGCGTGAGGTAGAAGGGAGAAAGCAGGCAGCTACTGAGGTTGGGAAGGAGGTGGTGGTTGTAGCTCGGGCACAGAGCTTGAGCAGTGAGGTCAGGACCTGGACGGAGGAACTCAAGTATTTGAAATGCACATGAACACTGACATGGCGTAGAGAGCCAACACAGTTAAAGGTGGTTGGAGTGTGTTTGTATTGCAGCATGTTGTCTACCCGCAGACTGCCTAGATCACTGGTAGTACTATACATACTTTGAAATAATCCCAAATTATATCTGTTTGAGGTGCTTATCGTGATTTTTTTCCCCCCTTTGGCTTTCACATGTATTTACTCAAATCGACACTTTCTCTTCTCCTTTACTCTTTTTTTTAAACTTCCTGTGTTCTGTGCTGTGTCCGTTTTGGTTTCCCCTTTCCTTCTGCTGATGTTCTCTGCTTTACACTGGAGGTAGCATATGTTCTTAGAATGTGCACTCGATATCACTTACTGATTCAAATATGTTCTGCAACACGGATAGAATAAATATCTGTTAGGTCAGGATCAGTTTGGTCCACGCTCTGGCAGACCTTTACGTATGTGATAACTAAAGCTCTTAGTTGTCTATGTAACATCTTTAGCTATGCAAATAACAATTGGTTTTTGATAGGCAGCAAGGCAAGCTCTGAATATCATCTTTAAAAAAAGATAATCCAATTCCAGGGGATTGTCATTGCAAGTTTTGTAATTCACTCTGCGTAGAACTGTGGATAATTTTCTAAACTTCAGATTTCACTTTAACACACTGGATGTGAGCATGAATTTGCAGAGCATTTTACGTTGTTCATTTGCTGTATTTCAATAGTGATAAAATTCTGCAAACGAGATCTTACTCTCTTATAAAACTGCTGAGTTAAATCATAACATGTATGGGTTCTTTTACCTAGTATTGATAGCATTTTGTTCTTTGGCGTTTTTGGATCCCATTTTTTTTAACAATAATACTGATGAAAATTATTAATTTTGAGCCTATGAAAAATAGTTATCAGATGCGTGGCTGTGTGGAGTCCATTACTTAATTTGTATATATTCCGTACAGATCATCTTGCTCTAGACCCAACTGGTATAGCATGTGTAAGTTTACTATGGTATTTTTAAAAAGAGCTTATAGTAGTTTACCTGTCCTGTAACTACCCTAAAACGTCAAACTTAACCTTTAAAAATTGGGAATGCCATAGATTTGTAGCTGATGTTCACATTAACTTGTATTCAGAAAACAACTTACAATAGGGTCACATCCAGTTAATGTCCTGTTATTTGACCTAGAGCAGAATTCACCGTTGCAGACGGCCAGAAGCCTATTCAGTGTTTTACAGGTGGTACAACAACTCTCGATCCTGAAATTGCAGGCCTCCCTGTTTCAGCTTTGTGACGGGAGTCTTACAGATAAAGGATCAGTACTAAGGAACTGGTTGTCTAAATCTGAATTCATCCCAGTCTTTTGCCAATAATAATTTTCAAATTAAGTCCTGTCATTTTGCTGGATCATAAGGCTGAGGCTATAGTAACGGGGGAAAAATATTAATTTACTTTGCAGCCTTAACAGTGCTGAAGACTGTGTTGCACTGATTTTAATACAGCATCTCAGCCTTCCTCAGTGCCTCTGCAGCAATACCATCGTCCCTTTCTGGGCAGGTGGGACTGACACTGAGGGTGATAAACAAGCAACATGGTGTTCGCAGGCTGCTCTCGTTGAGGCCTTCCGAGCACGTGGAACAACGTGTGGTTTTGCAGAATTTGCATGCTTTTCTTTGAACATGTTGGACACAGGCCTGGTCGTATTAAATCCAGGTAAAACTTTCGCCTGTTGCTTCCAGAGGAACAGGGACTGCTATTTGTGGTCAGACTTGTGGCTTGTTTATTCCTCTGTTATACTGTAATTTATTGTTAGACCTACAGAGGAGGTCTGTTGGATGTGCCTCTTCAAAGTCCAACTTTATGTTAATTTTCAAATGCTTCACCTTATTTTTCATTATTTTTGTTGCAGCGTACAAGACCTTCTAAAATACTTAATCAACAAAAGTCATGTCAGGTATTTGAGGTGTTAACCTCAGGTTATATCTACAGTGTGTCCTTCACTATTGTTCATTTTTCTTCAACTATTACTCGATCTCAGATGATTTAAAAATACAAGGATTATAGTATGATATCCTGGCTGCAATAATGTTGAACAGGAGGGGCAAGAAGTTCTGCAATTGGAGATAATATGCAGTCACTAGCCGTTACAGCCATTTGGATGAAAGTCTTGTCCCAGCCCCAAATAGAGTTCAGACTTCAGCTTTGCCACGTGAAATGCCCCACGCGTGCCCCATTCCCCGGTCTGCCTGGAGAACCTGTGACTTCTTGAACATTTCCACATGACAGTCCTGATGCACATGGCTTTTACCTACCGATTCAGAGGTGGCCCTGTCTGTTTTATAGTTGGTGTGTCGCAGTTAAAGAGCAAAAGTGAAAAACAGCTTCAAAAGACTGGCTCCGAGTAGGTGCTGCTCAGAGTTTGTGTATAATCTTTTGTTGTTGGTTTCTGTGGCAGTTACCAAACCAGTTGAGCTACAGCCCTGGCATGAAGCCAAATGAAAAATACAGTTTTCTTCACTGTAAACATGACTGTCAGGCAGTAATGTTTTTCTCAGCTTCACTTTAAAGGCATTATAGTGGAAGAAAATGAAACTAAAACGCGTTTTTATGCCAGTATTATACATGGAAGAATGTTATTTCTTTTGTCTTTTAATGAAAAACTTAGAGAATAGAACATACAAAATTATGACTTAATAAATATGTAATCACTTATTTGCGTTGCTAGATGCTGCATGGAGTTGTTAAACCAATACATTTCTTACTCTTGTGTAGTTGTGGTGAGAATACTTTCTTTTTTTTTGCCTCTGCAAACATGAAAGATATGTAAAGTTATTTTTTTTCTGTTATCAAAACAGGACTAAAAATAGTGCCTGATAAAACTTAATTAGTAATAACAGCAAACACTAATCTCTGTCCACTCCTCCAGGCTTATTTTTAAACTCTCTTTTCAGTGGCCAGTAGGTCTGTTAACTCATCATCAGATACTCTGCTAAACTCGGCCATCCTTGTTTTGCTTTGGGGACTTACTTTGTTGAAAAATCTGTAAGTTCAACTTTGCCTTTCTAAGATGAATGCAAACTGTATTTAATGCTTACAGTGATTTCAGCAGGATGTCGTCATGTAGGTGCGACCGCACTAGATGGAGAACAGCAGCATTTTCACTTTTGAGAATTAAATTGTTCAGAGTTGTCTGCTTTGCCTGTAACTGCCCTCTGTTTCATTTCGCAGAGTGAGGAAAAAGCTTGTTTAACAAAATGTCTGGTCAACTGTTGCTTCATAAAATGGCTTTTTGGGTACTAGGAACGGAAATTGCGTCTTGAAGAATGGATGTCAGCATCCATGTAACTTGACGCACCGGAGGGTGAAAAATCCTTCAGTTGTGCGTCATTGTTTGAAGGAGCTTTTTAAGAGTTTCATAATAGAAAAGTAAGAAATAGAATTGGAAGGGAATTTTATAAGGGTCTTCTCGTCTGTCCTGTCTCTTGAGACAGAATCAGCTGCAGAGAAACCTTCCTGACAGATAGTAGTCTCGCCTCTTCCTTATTACCTCAAATGACAGCGATTCTTGTGTTTCGCTATGTAACCTGTGCTAACGCTTCAGGTGATTAGGAAGTTTTTGCTGAGTATATCTGGATAGATGAACAACAGATTTTTTTTTAAACTAAATTCTACTAGGACTGGCACATTTTTATTTGTATATCTAATCCTTTTATTAAAAAATTGAACCTGCCTCGCTTGGTCTGGATGTTTGCAGGCACAGAGAAATTAAGAAATTGATGAAAGCAGACATACATGCTGTAGGTGAATTTATAAAATGGTGTCCAGCTCTGAAGGAAAAGTGATGAAAGTTACACAAAGATCTCTGAAGTTCTCTGTGTATCTCCTGAGTGACGTTGATGCTGAAATCAGACAGGAAGAGCCTTCTTCCATTGCGTGATGGAAATGACACCAAACTGATGTTCAGATTTTGCACTCACTGCTTGGTGCAATACGTGCTGCAGTAGTAATGAATTCTGTTCAGGTTTTGAAGATGATAGTCAAGGAGTGGCTGTTTGGGCACCTTAAAGATCTTGTGTGTGAGTGGTAACATCGCTGTTTCTATAGCAATGTCCCATGTTTACCCTGATAAGCTTTTCTTTTGGATCGTGGGATGAGCCAGCTCCTCAGAGTTCGAGGTACTGTCCCAGCAAGGAAGTGTTGAAAACAACAGGCTATTGTTGCACTTGGGCGTGCATTGTCCTGAACTTTGGGCGTCTGTATCCTGCCTCGCAGGCGCTACGGGCTGGCTCTGGGCAGGCAGCCCCAGTTTCAAGGAAACGGTAAAACGCTAATGGCTGCCGTTGCCAGCAATGGTCTCAGGGCAACAGCAGCTCCGCTGCTGAGGAGGGTTTTCTTAAAACGTGGGGTTTAAGGAGTTTGTAGAGGAGTAGCGAAGTAGTCGTGTGCATCTTTGTGGGGAGTTTTCTGCACTGTAATAAGAGGAGCAGGACGAAGCACATGGAGCAGGCTTTAAAAACTTCCCAGGAGGCGGTGGCGTGGCACGCTGGGCTGGAGTGGAAATGAATGTTTTGATAATGGAGAAGAGAGGAAGGGTGAGGATGGAGGTTGGCCAGAAAGGATTCTGAAACTGCAGAAAAAGCACTGTGTTCAAGGAAGGTTATGGTGGGGAGTCAATGATGGGGAAAAAACTCGAGGAGAGACTTGGGGCAGGGGATGTACTAAGAAGAGTGTTTGCAGGAGTGTTCTAAGCAGGATTGAGGTAGACTTGTATTTACTGATGCCTGTAAAAGCGATGTTGCAATAATAAAGAGACAAAGATAAAAGTCGAGGCAAGGGTTTTAGCTGCATACAGATAGATAAGAAAGACTGTATTTGAGAGAAGTTACTCTGAGAGCTGGAAACGTTTATATTTATTCATTATTTATTTATTTTAAATATTATTTTAGTTATATTTTCCTATCACGAAAAGGGGGGTCACGGGCTTTTGGTTTGGTTTTTTGTGTGTGGTTTTTTAACTTAATTGTCTTGCTCTTTATTTCCCATTCTTTCCTCATACTACAAGATGATTTTACCGGGACAGGAGCAGGGCTTTCTGCCTGCTTACATATTTGTGCTTCACATGGCAAAGTTGGGAAGGCAACCCACAGAGGATGACTGGCATCTCTGCAAAGAGTGGAAGCACACTAGCGTTGCTGTCTTCTAAGAATGCTTAGTAAAGAAAAGTAGGGAGGGTGGCATTAAAGAGAAAAAGAAAAGGGAGGGGCAAGGAAAGACAAATCATTAGAGAAATGTGGATAGCAGTGAGAGAAGTGTTACAGGAGACTTTTTTCTTTAACCGGGTAAATATTTTTAACGTTATTTCAGAACTACTCAAGAGAAGAGGACAAAACTCTTAAAGAAGTATCAAAGTAGTAAAAGCAAAGGGGTTTGACTAGCTTAGGCTGTTCAGAATGGATTGACTGCATTTCAAGTTGAGGCACAGCCAGGAGGGGCACTAGGACTCAAAAGCTTAGGAGGGCTCCAGATTTGCTGATTTTAGTTGTTGTCAGGGCCATTTCTCTTGATGACCAAACGCAACAGAGACCATGACTTGCAGACTTGTAGGTGTTAAGTGATTCATTTAAGCTACAGAACAAATAAACTTCTGAAATGTTTAATTGGTGTTGACCACAGTAAGTAGGATGTTTTATGCATGTCTGTATGGAGACAGATACTGGATGTTCTGTCACTTACAAAAACATCCAGTAAAGCAATGAAAATGAGCTTAGATGTGTCTTTTGGTCCTTTTTCCAGTGTAATGATGTCTCAGGCAGTGAGGTATTTCTTAAGGTCCTGTACCTATTTCACTTGAGAACTTGGAGATGACGCTTCTGCTTCCATTTGCTATAAAGCCAGGTTTACACTGGCTTTCTGTATTGACTTGCTTCTTGTGCTGCTCATCTTCACAGCCCGAAAGTCCAAAAAGCTGGGGAAATTGAAAGGGATGCACGAGGAGCAGCCACAGCAGAGACAGCAGCCACCACCCCAGAGTCCTGAGGAAGGGACGACATACATCGCGCCCGTGACTGAGCCCTCTGTAAACACAGCACTTGTCCCCCACATGTCTGCTATCTCACCAGCACTTAATCCTTCTCCTGTTAAGATCCTTGAAAGCATTGAACCAGAGATCGTGTACGCAGGATACGACAGTTCGAAGCCAGACACAGCGGAGTACCTGCTTTCCACCTTAAACCGCCTAGCCGGCAAGCAGATGATTCAGGTGGTGAAGTGGGCAAAGATACTTCCAGGTAGGACCTCGAGGCATTTGGTGAAATTTCTCTTTACTGTTTCTTTTAGCTTGATGAACTATTTGCTTGACAAATTGCATCTTTAACTTGTGGGCTGTGTTGAAAACTCTCACAGGGGAGTGCGAGATGAACATCTGAGAGAAGATTGTTTGTTTTTTTATCTAATGTTTGTTTCATATGCCTGTGATGGATATTTAAAAAGCTTTCATTTTGAATAGTAGCCTCTTAAGAAGAAAACATGTTTTGTCACGGGAATGAAAAATTACAGTTTTGTTTTTTGAGAAGTATACTTTGTGGGAGTGTTGCTCTTGTTCATTAATACTAGAGGAATAATGAGCAATGTATTCAGTGCTAGTTTGGCCAGCCCTTGTAGAGCACAGTGTAGTTCATGACTGTTTTCTGGTTTGATCTCTAGGATTTAGAAACTTGCCTCTCGAGGACCAAATTACTCTAATTCAGTATTCATGGATGTGTCTGTCATCGTTTGCCTTGAGTTGGAGATCATACAAACATACAAACAGCCAGTTCCTCTATTTTGCTCCAGATCTGATCTTCGACGAGTAAGTATTCCTTAGTGGTCCTTTTCAGTGCAGGCTGGAAGGATTACTCTGTCTTTATTTGGTTTTCAGGCATACCTGCGGCTTAAGAAATTTTCAGCTTAATTCCACCTTAAAAAGTAGTTTAAATTTTTTTTTCAATGACTCAGTGTTCAATTGTTGAAGCTTTGATACTGCCATCCGCTTCTTATGTATGTGGATGTGTTCTCAAACTAGGACCATCCAGCTGGCTTGAAACATGACTGATACATGAGCATGATTTATAGAAAAAAAACATTTTTTTGATATCTGCCAGAGCTTGGAAAAATATCTAACTTCTAGGAAATGTGAGTGTTTAAATCACCAGTCTTTTTCAGAGCAGTCATATAATGATGATTTTGTTAACAATATACAGCTGTTCAATGTGTTTTCTTGACAGTCTTAATTACGCTTCTTTGCAACCATGAAAGAAGCCAAAATGTTTTTTCAGTAATGAAACATAACTTCTTTTATGATACATTCAGACAAAAAAAAGGATCAACCAAGGAACCATTCCTTCTGAGTGTGTGTGTTCCTTCATATTTTAAGTTTGTGTTTTAGTGCTTCGCTTTTGATGAGTGTAATTTAATTTCTGTTCCATTTGCCTAGTGTTTATTCCAAGACAGTAAAGTCAAAATTCAAGCGAATACACTGGCAGTCAAACTGGGGTCACATCACGTGCTTATCCCAGAAGGTTTTTTCTTTGTTGTTTGTAGAGGTAAAAATGAGACATAAGCAATAGGATATGGGTGCTCTTGGGGGGGGGGGAACACCCACAAAACAACAACAAAAAAACCAAACAGGAAAAGAATTAACAAAAAAACCTTCACTGCTCAATCTCCTGAAGCGTTCTGAAACGTTTTTCTTGGAGAAGATGCTTTGTTGCTGTCCATTTTAGTAGGCTTTCTTTGATTTAAGGATTCATAAATGATTAATGCTTATGAGATTGCTCTCAAAGCAGTGAGCGATATCAAAAGAGGATCATTTGGTTTGGGTGTGTTTTTTTTTAAGAGGAGGAGCTGGTGATTCACTGCATGTAGTTGAAAAATGTACTGTCAGCCATTTCCCTTGTTAAAAGCACCTCTACTGTGACTTGGACATTAGAGAATCATCACAGAAAAAGTATCTGTAGGTAAAGCTAAGTGGAAAAAGTGAGCTTTGAAGAGTTTAAGTTCTCCTGGGGAAATGTGGAGTAAAAGTTCAAACACAGAAGAGGCTTCCCTCATCTGAAGAAAGTCATTTGGGGGGGTCAAAATTTATTGGACAGGGAAATCAATCCCGCTTGCAAATAAAAGTGTATGTGCATTGCTAGCAGTCTTGATACTGCAGCTAGAACCAGCTTCCAGAAGTCGAGATCAATTGCGAGTTTTATGCTGCAAGCCTTGATGGTAGATGCCTGCAGAATTATACCCAGGTTAAGGTTGGGATCCAGTTGGGAAAAGGAGTGGAATGTCAGGGAGTGCAAAATAAAAACATCCAAAACCAGATATGTATGTAGGATAGTGGTCTGACCTTCTACGTGTTTAACGATGTACTCATTGCAGAGCTACTAAAGGTAGCAGAAAGCAAGTGTTACTAAAGGTAGCAGAAAGCAAGTGTTTCTAAAGAGAAGAAAAACAAACCACCAGCAGCTGTGTTGAGCTGTGAGATGTGGGACAAGAGGCTTTTGAAGTAGCTAATCAGGGCAAGAAAATTCCTTGGAGGTAAAAGGGTAGGAGTGCAGTGCTTGTTCCAGAATGGTAATGGACACATCTCTGGAATGAGAGGGTTCTTCTCACTTTGCTGATGTTTCATAGTCGATGGAAATTGCGAGAGACCTTTGTTCCAGGTTTGTCTTGTTAGTGCTCAGGATGGTAGTTGTGAGATTGCATTTGGAGTCTGAGGTTTGGGCTCCCCAGCACAGTAGTTGAGAAACTGTGGAGAGCCCTGTGGACATTGGCCAAGGTGGTCAGGGACTGGCTGGGACATTGAGGGACCTGGGCTCGTGCAGCCAGGAGAAAGACTGTGCTGGATGCAGCGGGGATTTAATTGCAGCCTTCAGCTTCCGGATGAGTTGTTGTAGGAAAGATGGAGTCAGACTCTTCATGGAGGTGCCCAGTTGGAAGGATGAGAGGCTGTGATTGCA
The DNA here is from genome assembly GCA_013398225.1 of Steatornis caripensis. Lineage (NCBI taxonomy): Eukaryota > Metazoa > Chordata > Aves > Caprimulgiformes > Steatornithidae > Steatornis > Steatornis caripensis. The sequence continues at coordinate 202,882 of VZSC01000259.1, read as the reverse complement.
AGTCTAGGACAACAAACTGCCTCCTGGGCAGCAGGGGAAGAAATTTCATAATGAGGTGGTGAAATAGCAGAGCAGGTGCCTGGAGAGACCCTGGAGTCTGTCTTTGAAGATTTCCAAGCCTTGATTGGGCAAAGCCCCAGCCAACCTGCTCCAACTTTGACTTTAGCCCTGCTGCAAGCACAGGTTGGACTTGAGACTTCCAGAGGTCCCTCCCAAGCTAAATTATTTTGTGATTCCAAGTTCAGGTAATACAGTGCTTTTCGCAATTTTGACAAAAGGTCAGAGGTGAGTTACTGGAATTGTGCAAGTCAGCCAGTACAGTTCAGTGTAGAAAGCATTCAGATAAGCACAAAATACAATACATATTTCTGTTCATGAAAGTACACTGCTTTGAAGTTTTGCTCTGGAATTGCTGAAGACTGGTCTTACCTTTGCTTTTTGAGTACCATGAGCTTGGAAACGTAGTGTGTAGTTGTAAACATGGGCCTTCATTTCTGTGCCACAAGGTTTATCAGACTTGGTGCAACTTTTTGAGGGTTTTACTGCACTTGGCATCGTAGGACATGTATTAGTTGGTGCAGAATGAGAGGGGGATGTTTTACAATGACTTTTCCACCTGCTGGCTTGAGAGAGTTATGTTCCTGTTATCACCTGGCCAGTATTTTCTTGGTGTTTCTTCACATTGTGTCTGGAGGGGTAATTTCCCATCTCTGTGCGAGAAGTAATTAGGAAGGTCCCTGGCCAGTAGCATGCACACGCGGTGCCTCAGAGTTCAGCATTTTCTTCAATGAACAGTTAAAAAAGAGGGAAAGTAGAGGTTGGCATCAGCAGAATTATGTTGCTTTGTTTTACATTAAATGAGTTTTCCTTTTAGCTACTGTGAATCAAAGGAAGTCGTAATGTTTCTGGAAGGCCATGATATATTGTCTTGTTTTCTTTCTTATTCTGAAGGCCTGTAAACAAGGCAAATAACAAATGAGGATCTCTGTTGTTAATAGCTGTTAAATGTACCTTTGATTGTATAAATACAGTGCAAAATGCCTTCCTTACTCATATGTGGTTTGATTTCCTGTTAGGCTTATGAAAGGCTGGAAATATTTATCCGCCTTCATTTAGTCATGTTACGTATCTAATTAAGTGTACTGTTTCTCTTTATGGATCATGCATATATTCCATTGCTTTAATGAGGCTTAAGTAAATGCAAAGATGTGAACTGAGGGATAAGTGGCCACTCAACCTGTTACAGAAATGTCTAAGAACAGCCTGAAAAGAGGCATAAAATAGACCAGTGCATTTGATGGTGTGTGTGTGTGTAATTTGCAGTATGTGGGGCTTTTCTAATAAATGTCTTTCATAGCATAGCAATCGTAATCAAAACTAATATCATATATATATATATATATAGCTTTAGTTTTAATCCGCAGTAAGTCTTTAAAAGACTGTCATATATGTGACACCACATAATTTCTATTGCAGGTAAACACTTAAAGGATGACTTGCATATGTAATAACACTCTAAAGATGTTGCAATAATGTTCTTAAGGCTGCAAGCTCAAATCTGAGAAGTTGCAAAATTCCAAAGTTAAGGTGGTCTGTGAAATCCTAGTTTAAGCCCTTTGGGTCTGTGCTTTGAAGACTGTATCCATAACCAAACCTTTAAGTTATGTTATCCCATAATATTTTTCCCGTGTGACTTCCTTCCATTTTGTATTGATCGGGTTGGATGAATTGTAGGGATGATACGGGATTATGTAGTGAGAGACTGCTGGATTTCTGCTTCGTTTGTTGCCGGCGCAGAAGCCTTACCTTGAATGGATCTAGGGATTTAGGAGAACAGAAAGATATTAATGGAGAAGATTTTCTTAAGACATGGTAAAAGGCTATTGCTGATTCAAGACCTAAGCTCTGAGACATTTCAGGTTCCTACTGCAAAGTAAGAGAAATCCCACGGAAAAAAATTATTGTTTATTTAACTGGAGGGAGGGAGAAAATTTCTAAAGATTTAACCAAAGACTTTAGCTGAAATTTTCTAATCTAATTCAACCTGAGGCAGGCATACGCATGGACAATTTAAGTCCAGAGCATTACATTGGTAAAATTATACACAATTGAAAGCAGGAAACTGAGTAATGATGCTTGGAATGGGTGCAAGAACAAAGCAATGGATGTAGCAAAATACAGTGTTTTTTAATACTAGCTTATTTTCAGGGAGTCTGTGTGAAGCTATGCAAAATGGACTGTTTGCTACAGGGAACAGCCTAAACCATGATTTTTAAGACGTGGGCCTGGGAGGGTAGGGAAATTAGTTTCAAACTCCTTTTGGTCTCTCCCTTACTGGATGAATTAATTATTGAACTAATAGCTGAAACGACTCTTTCTCTGGCTTTGTCCTTTTCAAGGAACAGTTCAAAATCTTTTTGAAAAGAGACCGCATGACATTTTAGGTCCTAGAAGAAATGTGGTGATCTGAATCTTTCAAAACACCTTATGTGTTTGCAGTGCAGAAGTCAGATGCCTAAATCCTGGAGGAAGGCAAGGGGTGCTCCTCCTTGCTCACGCTTCTGTCGCGGGCTTGGGCAGTTGCGGTCCTGCTGGCTAGTGATGGCAGCTTCCCAGGTATTTGCTTCCACCCATACATTAAGTCAGGGCATCAGCTGGCAAGCTTTCATAGGCTCAGGTAGGGATAAAAAACACGAGTGCAGCACTGCCAACAGAAACCTGACAGGAGCCAAGATGTGGCACGGTGAGGATCCTTGCTCCCATGACGTGAGAAACCAGCGGGAACGGTGGGACATGGGCTACCTTCGGGGCCACAGCTTGTCCTTGCAGCACGTATCCCCCTCCCAGCTGGAGGCCGGAAACTGCATCCCTCGTGGTAAGCTGCCCTGCTTATCCATCCGTTCCCCTAAGGAAGAGCGATGGTGGGTTTTCATCTCTCCATAGGGCAAAAACCCAGCTGATGGCGTTGCTGACGAATATTAAAAGTCAAGCCACGTGTCCTCTCTGGCACACATTGGTTTCTGCTGGCATAGGGAAACCAGAGGGCCAGCTCGACACTGGAGTTCCCCCGCAGGTCTCTCTTTTTTTTGTTTTGAGTTTAGGTTTTACACTGTCTCTTTGTAGGCTTCTAAATCCTTGGGGACTTTTGAAGGAAAGACTCAAATTCCAAAATCGTTTACTATTTTTAGGAAATTTACCCAAATTATCTTACCATTCCATCCTTATCTAGCTGTAAAGTAGCGATGTTGTGGGATACTGAAAAAGTTCAGTAATGCTGAGACACTGTGTTGAGACACTTTAATACATTAAAGTAGAGCATCAATATTTCAACAGTATTTTGCAAATGCACCGAAAGACTAATGTGCTGTGTGTTTTCTTGCTCCTTTGATTTTCTTTTTTTTGGTTTGTCATCTGCAGCATAAAGAATAAATCATAGATGCATGAGTGTGCAGGTTCTGAATTTCCTGGCCATTGTACTTTCTTCTGTCATCAGATTTCTACAGAGATTTTTACTCTAGTCCAGGACCTGAGGGTTTGTCTCATAAAAACAGCACTAAGCATTGCATGAGGTACCCAAAATTAATAAAGTGAACTTGGAAAAACCAAATCTAAAAACTGGTGATAGTTTTCACAAGCATTTGGATCAGCGCTGTCTTTTTTCCATCTCTGAAACTATTGTATTGTATCATATGCAGCTCAATCCTTACAGTAAAAGGGTTTCAGTAGAGACTGCGTTTTACGGAATATTATGTGCGAAACATTAAGAGCAGAACACACCGACTGATGTATTGGGTGGTGCTTTTGACTGATAAGGCGAAGCTTCAGGCTATGGATTTTGAACTAACAAGTGGCTGTCCTTTCCTTCTTGCCATTTTGGGCAATTGTAACACTACTGGCCACTTTTCTAGTTTGTAGTGCAGTATGGATGGCTTTTTCATTATAAAATTCAATTGTCTACTCCGGATATTTTTAAATAACCCAGTAATGCTATGTGTGTAATGTAGTTTAACAAACTATCAGATTACTGCAAATTAATATAAATCCTTCCTTTAAAGTGCAAGATTAAACTTGCAGTAAAATAAAGACCTAATATTGCAAGGATCTTTCATGCTGTGCCTTCAGTAATTGCTGCAAGTGTGAAGTTCTAAAATTTAAAAGCAGACAGAGGTTGATACTAGCAATAGAGGAAAAACAGAGAATGTGTTTCTCAAATGAGAAAGTTGATGTAGACCAACTGGGGTAGAGAGAGATGGAAAAACAGCTTCATTACGTGGAGATTTCTGTGAAGTTCCTGTGCTGATGTTGTCATGGGATGTGAAAGGGCAGAGGATTTTCTAACATTGAGGAAAGTTGTGAAATTAAATTAAGAATTAAGATGTAGCTTGGCTGGATAGCTAAGAT
>VZSC01000259.1:179322-197322 GCA_013398225.1 Steatornis caripensis | reverse complement strand
AATGATGGCTGTTAACTCTTTTGGTTTCTTTTGCAATCTGTTAATCCTGAAGTGGCTAAATTTAAGTACATTTTTGTAATCTCTTTCATCTGGCAGTCTCCAAATCCCTCATTTTTAATTAGTATCGCTGCATGATTGTCGATAAGAGTTGTCAGTGTTCTTTCTTTGGTAATAAATTGTGCGTGTGATCACTGATCTTGTTAAAAGGTCAGCAAGCACTCCTTGATATTCCTCCGTGGATGACTTTTGCTTGCATTTAGTATTTTGGAGTACTGTATTCATACGCTCTAAACTGTCAGTGCTGTGAGAAGTGGGTATCTTTATCATACCTTTTTTATATACATTGTTACTGTGATTGACTTTTTCATAAAGTGCAGCTCGGTTCCCATCCAGAGAAGTACATGAAAAGATTTTGTTACATACTCCCCCCAAAATAGCCCAGACATATAAGGAAATTTTGAAGAACTACTGTAATACCTGTACATAATAGGTGTAATACATGTCAGCTAGATTTTCCAAGCCTTATTTTGCTTTTTCTTTGTAAACACGTCAGTAGTTGGGCAAAGCAATAGATTGAACTTCTTTGCGTAACCTTCTAAAGGCTGTCTCTCTTAATGCCTTTATCTCAAAACACTTCTTAAATTTCTAGAGTGTTTTAGTTAACACTGTGAAACTGTAAAGGAAAACAGGACGTAAAGTACATTTAATGAGATCTGCAAGAATGTGAAAATGGTCAGAAGAAAGATCCGTGTAGCACAGTTTCTCATCTTTTAAACTGGCCAGTTGCAAAAAAAAGCCTAAGATCAGGACAAGGGTAAAATGGTACTTCTTCATTTGCCCATTCCAGCAGTCAGTGATTCAGGTACTTTCTGAACTTCTGTATCTTTCTTTGGTGAATTTGCCTGATCCCTTTTTGAATACGTTTATAATCTTGACATCTAAAACGTTCTGTGGCAGTCACTTCTGCAATTCAGTTATGCATATTTGTTTGTTGGAGATGTTTCTAAAGCTGGTAGCTGATAATTTAATGGAGTGCCACTTCATTCCTGGGTTTGTAGTAGTAGTGGATATATTCCTTTTCATCCCGTGTATGCCATTTGTCACTTATAGATCTCTGTCAAGTCCCATCATTTCTTCTATGAGCTGAAGAATCAGCTAGTCAATTTAAACTCGCCGTGTATATCAGTTGTTTGCTACCCCAGCCATCCTCATCTCCTCCCTCAGGGCTTTTGCTAGCCCGTTGTATTAATTTGGGGATGAGACCAGACTGATATGCTGTGTTCAGAGCGCAGTGGATTTATGCAGGAGCACAATTACAATTGCTGTCTTGCTCTCGACTCCTCTTCTCTCACTCTTGGCTTTTTTTGATCATCAGTAAACACCAAGCAGGGATTTTCAAAAGATAGAACCCCAAAACCCCCATGTCTCAGGTTACACTTAGGTCTCTTTATTCTGTTATGTTTGTTAATTTAGAGCCAGTTATTTTGTTATGTATGGTGGAAAATGATTATACTGTCTGCATTGTCTTGCAATTAGTGATTTTCACCTTCCGTTTCGTCAGCCAGCCACACAGTTCTGCGAGAACTTTTCAGCAGTTTTTCACAGGCAGCTCTTGATTTCATCGTTTGGAGTCATCAGCGAGCTCTGTCACTTCCATAGGTCTGACTTATTTCAGATGATGTACGATACAGTTTTCAGCCCAGGCCCCAGTGCAGAGCTCTGTGAGACTTCCCTGGTAACCTCCATTACTTGAGAGATGTCTTTATTATTACCCTTGGTCTCCTATTTTTAAGCTGATAATAATCCATGAAGAGCCTTCCTTATTATCCCTAAGCTCTTTTTAAGAGCTTTTAGGAGATCTTTTTAATAGCTTTAAAATCTAACTTCGCCATGATTGCATTCCTACATACCTTCTGATGCAAAGCGCAGTGTGCAGGAGGTCCTAGACCAGTAATTACCCATGCTGGCACTCTGACAGACGGTATTGCAGCCCATACCCAAGCTGCATGCCCCAATTCCCTTTGTGTGGAAACCAGGGCAGAGGAGAGGAGGAGGAGAGAGGGTTGATGTTTGCTTAGGTCTCACCCCATATGGCCGTGGGATGCAGCTAGACCTGGCATGTGCAAAGCGTTTCCGTCGTACAGACGTTGCCTGTACCGACCAGAAGATCCTTGTGCTATCGGCAGAGCGCTCTTACGGATTCATGAGACATGACCTCTCTTTGCCAAACCTGCACTGAATTTCTTCCCTTTGAGCATATTTATTTACCTATGAATGCTCCACTTCCAAACATTTTGCTAGATATAGAAACAAGACTTACTAGCCTCTGACATCTTGAGTGCTCCCTCCCCAATCCTATATCCATTTTAAGAAATCAGTCACGTTTGTCACCTTCCACGTCTTTTATAAGGACAATTTAAGCAATAAGCTTAAATTAAGTAATAAGTTGTTAGTTCAGCAATTTCATATTTAAGTTACTTTACAGCTCATGGATGGATGCCGTCTGGTCTTGGTGATTCATTACTATTCATTTTACNGAGAATCCCTTTCCATTATGTGTTTCACAAAGCAATTAACCCAGACGGAAGCTTGCACAGACTTGCTTAGAGATGCAAAGGCAGTGCAGCCCGCAGGCTTGGAAAGCAACAAAGGAAAAAAAGGATGAATGTGTGCAGGGGGGGGTTGTTTTGGGGTTTGTTTTTTTTTTTTTTTTTCTTTCTAAACCTTCTTCTACTCAGACTTTAATCTGTAACTAGTTCTCACATTCACTTAACCGAAAAGAGAGATTCTAGTGCAGAGCCTTCCTGGACTCCTTTACCAAGAGCACTGATGCAAAAGTTTTATTTAACTTTTCTGCTGTGGCCTGATCTTTCTCAAACACTTCTTTTTCATCTTGATCATCTGTTGGCCCAGTGGATGTTCTGGCAGGTTTCCAGCTTGTAATGTGTTTGAAAGGGTTTACTGTTAGTTTTTATGACTTCAGCATGATGACTTGCCCAATGATTTTACATTTAACTTCGCGTAAATACGCTCTCTTAGTATTGTCTCAACATGCCTTTGGGGACGTCTGCAAGCTTTTTGGGAGGGTGTCGTTTCACTTCTCTCAAGGTCCTTGGCAGGAAGGGCTAAGATAAGAAAGAGGTTTGTTCCTTTCAAGTGTCTGTCTGAACGTGGTGCTGCTTTAAGCTTTCTGCACACCAGTGAGCTGTTTGTTGGCATCTCCAAATGCCTTTCACGTGCATAGTGCTTCCTTTTGCTACTTCCCCTATAGAGTTAAATATTAATCTTCCAGATCAAAACAAAAATTAGGAAGTAGGTCCTCTAAACTGGTCTGAGAGGAGGGCATGCCTCGGTTGAGTTCCAGACTGGCAGCACGAGCGAAGTCTTGATTTCTGAGGCATTGTTGCCACAAGAGGAGAATTGCTGCTGCGTGTGGAATATAGCAGTAATTTTGCTGATGAACCACTGCAAGTGACAGTGAGCCCTGGCATAATGGATATATAAAACGATACCTAATGGATACCTTTTCTGGCTGGCAATACCTTTCTCTGAACTTTAAAATTATTGTCATGTGTACATTATCATCACTAACTATTGAAGGTGGTACTGAAAAAGCGTTTTGGTGAAGGCGTAAGTATGTGCTTTCTCATTTAAACTGTGATTTGTCTCTTTTGGAATGCAAAAGCAAATCAAAAGAGAGTATTTGGTATCCACATTCTGCTAACTGCACAATTAACTGTTAATTCCAGCAGATGCTTGAGGGTTTTTTGCTGTTGATGTGCTTGGGATTTTAGGGTAACCTAACTGGGTGATTATTAAGTTGGATTTTAGCACAAGTTCTCTGTTATTCTCCTTTGGCAATCATTATCCACGAGCTGTTGCCAGTTCCTTTGTTGATAACAGGAGGACACTTAGCTGAAACTTCAAAGCAGTTCTAGATTTCTTGGTATCAGTTACCTGGGACTGTATTCTCTAGGATCGCCAGGATGACTTTCTTGGGAGAAAACTCATTTTCAGCATCGACTTCTTTAAGTCCAGTGTAAAAATTGCCAATTTTGTATGCCTGGGTGGCTAAAGCCCACAAAACAGCAGCTATGTCTGTAGATCTGTTTTGATGTGAAATTACCTTACTTTGTCTGATTACCAGTGTTCAGCACCAGTGGTCCTCAGTCTAATCCCTGTTTTGTCCTGGGTTCCGCAACTACTTCTGCTAAGGTCATTGGTGTGTGGTGCCAGCGCTGCCTGCTATGCACCCCTCCGTCTGCAGCACCCCAGTCATCTGGAGAGAAGCTTGTGGGGTTAAATGTTTTACTTTGCTAACGGTGGGTTTACTCGTTCTTGTGGCAAGGTTGGTGAGTGGAGATCGTTACAGAAGTACTTCTCTTTCAGCGACTTTTAGAGCACGAAATGCGTCTGTTTGGCATACCGTGCTTCCTTGCAGGGAGCAGCTTTCTCCTGTTGCGTGTCAGATTCCTGCAGGCACACAGCAGCAGAAGGCATCTCCAGGACCCTTGAGCCAATTCCCTGCTGCCGCAGGAGGATCTTGCCATAAAACCTCCTGATTTTCAAAGTAGAAGATAGTGATGAGGCCTTGCTGCTGTGTCAGGTTAATAGGGCACAGAGGTTTTTTTCTCCCTACCATCTAGGTAGCGAGAAGAAATACTGCCTGTCAGTCGTGGCTAAAGTCATGTAGGGCAGGGCAGAGGGATTTGGGGGCAGCAGGAGGAGCTGAGGTGCGGCAGGTCTTGCAGCTTTGCTTTAAGACTTGACTGCTGGCACCTGCCTGCCTCTGTATGAAGGAGCGTGTACATGGGCAATAGCTGCATCAGGCAGTTCAGCAGTATCAGCCAAAATGGTCTGGGAGTGTAGGAGTGCGCTGAAAAACCCAGACTCACTGGGGGCTGAGGCAATGGCACTTTGTTTTTGGTTTGATTTGTTTTTTCCCCTGGGCCTGGTACGAGGACAGTGTTTTCTAGCATCACGATAAAGCAGGCAGCCAGGGGTTGTGATGTTGTAACCTGGCTGAGATCCACTGTCACTTGTGTAGGCAACAGGGTGGTCATCTGAAGCTGTCAATCCTGTAGGCTAACAGTTTCCTGGATAAACCACCTAATTCCTAGCCTATATTTATCCATAGCAGTTTAACCAACTGCAGGGTAATAGTTGAATTCTCTATCCCTTACTGCTTAGGGAGAGCATCTGCTGCCTTATCAGTGGGAGGAGGAGGAGGTCACTGGTGGTGCCAAAGATGGGGTATTTATTTCTGCTGGCTTACTGGCAAGTTAAAGGAAAAATGGGCATGACCCAGATTTCTCTCCAGTAGAAAAAGATGACGGAACTGCCATTAATTTCAACAGGATCGAGTGCCAGCATTTGCTGTTGATGCAAGGTAGCAGGTTTTTTGGGTTTTTTTTCCTTCCTGGAAGGAAATGTCTCTAAAGCTTTAAGAGTTGAAGGCAGTGTGTTGAAGGGACTATGTTTTTTGTCTCTTTCTGCTGTGGCTTGCAGAGTGCGCAGAGATTAGAAAGTGCTGAATAAGAAGTAAGAGCTGAATGAGAAGTCATACTTGATTTTTGCCTGAATTCTGCATGTATATTGGCTTGGATTTTGATCAGTGCAATAACTTAATGATGCTACTCCAGTAATGCTGACTTTGGTTGCATTTATAATGGCTTCAAGATAGGAAACAGGTGTCTGGGTACAGTCCGTTGAGCAGAATGATGTGCAGTGTTTCCCAGTGCTGCCGCACACAAAGCAGCACAGCGATTGCCCCTCTGCACGGAAGAACAAGTTCGGTATTGTGCTAGGTAGTGTCGTTCTGTTCCCACCATTCTTCGTGATAGAACTGTTGAAGTAGAATACTCCCTCAAGAAAGAGTAGATTGTTGCTACAATAATACGCTGATTTTTTTCTTTCCCCAAGAACCCTAAAAATTTTTCCAGGCAAGTGAACCTCTCCTGAGGCAGGTAAGGTAGTTCAGGCCAAGGGTTTTTGTGGTTAGATGGATTGAGCAGCTGAACAAGTGACCGTGTGATCCCACATCCATGGTCTTTTTCTGCCTTTATCCACAGCTTACCTGCCTTGCCCTGAAGGTCTCTGGTGATGTTTCACTCCTCGCTCTGCCAAGTTCAAACTGACCTCTTCTGGCATGGTGGAAAGCATACCTTGCTTTCTGAGGCTTCTGAACTGGTTTTAACCTTGAGGCCTTGGCAGGTTTTCTTGTTGGGTTGTGTGTGTTTGTGTATTTGTTCTGGTTTTGTTACAGTGTAATGTGCTTTCTGAATTTCCCTGAAATAGTTTTAAATGATGGACTGGCTTCAAATGGATACAGATTTTAGTCTAGCAAAGGAAAGGCTCTTGATTATAAAATTGGAAACAGTTCTCACGGGGGGAAAAAAATGTAAAATGCAGAAACAGAGTATCTTTGACATCAGACTTTTGCTAAAAGTGTTGCTCGGCCTTTTTCAAAGTCTTTTCTGAGCTACAGAGACCAAGGGACTACATCAGCTGCACATTTGATCCTCTGAGGTGCTCTGAAAGGGAATACCTATGCCCAGTTATTCTTGGGATTATCAGCAAGCTTCAGAACTTCAGAATTATCAGAAACTTGAAAACACCCACCACAGCTTTCCTGTTCTTTGCTTCCTTGTCTAATTTAGGAAGGCGCCTTGTGCTGAGGCTTTGAATAGTATCCACGAGAATGTAAATACAGCATGGTATCAGGTTTGGTTTGGGGCTGAATTTCGCCTGTGGTTGAATATTCCTTGATGCGTGGGTTCCTCATTTTGGTTACGGTCAGTTGAGTTGCAGTTTCCATCCTCAACGAGGAGATTCACGATACTAGATTTATGATGACTTCATAAATTATAAGTTACTTATTCATAACAAGCTGTTTCTGTGCAGAATGCCTGTAGTTTCACCGTTTTCGATGTGGTGGTTTGATTTCTGTGGAGGTCACATAAGGGTATTAATGAGATCTGTGACAGGTTTGGTGTTTAGGATGCCTTGTCTTAAACAGTTTCCTTAAACCATCTCTCCTCCCCCGGTGTGACTGCTCAAACCCTACAAGTCTGTTGTAGTTGGGTGGCTCATTCCTTGGTGGTTTGAAGCATCAGTCCTGTTTTGGCCAGGCACTCAAGCCGTTTGCCTCATTGCTTGCCCCTGTGTGAAAGGATGTCTGCTTCCATGGAGCAGGGGAACAGGGGGAGCTGGGTTGGTTTGCCACTTTCTTGTCCACATACTCAGCTAGATGTCAAGGGTAGATGTTGAGGATGAAACAGGCTGAGGTGTTAGGCCAGTACCGCAGAGCTGGTCTCCATGCAGCCTCCCCACGGAGAGAAGATAGGAGATTTGTACTCGATTTGGAAATAAGGGTGGCAGAGGTGAGAGAGGCGAGGACGTAGAGATTGCGTGGGGGAAATCCCAGACTGAGTGGTTAGAAAGAGAAGATGAACTCAGGGGAAGTACCGGGGAGTCTCTCAACTAGGAACACATTTGCTGTGGTTAGTTGAGAGAAACCCAGCAGCAGGAACGTAAACCCCTCTTCCCACAGAGGCGGCTGAGGTGCCTTGGAGGGCTTTGCTGGTGGAGGTACCCACCTCATCTTAATCCCAAGCGAAAGGAGGGAAAAGCAGTGGCAATTCAGTTCCAGTGGGGATGTGGTGAGAAACTCTGTGACCAGTCAGTAGAAGGTACCTGTGGCCGAAGAGGCTCTGCAGGAGCAGATAGAAATTGGGCAGAGCAGTAGCTGGGGGCAATGGGGCTGGTTGCGATGGCTCTGCCTGCCCACGGTGCTGTGGGAAGGGTCAGGCAGAATGTGAGCTGGGCATTAAATTAAGCCTGTGAGGAGACACTTGGGGAACTTAATATGGATTAACTTAAGGTGTAGAGTTTAAAACATATTATTATGAAGGAGGATTAAGCTGAACTGAGCTAATGACAGCGCTTTTGAATGCATATCCACACAGCGGATTCAAAGCTTTGGCTCCATGCCTTTTATTACTTAAATGTACTTACCTTCTTAAATGTCCCCATGAAGACACATGCCCTTGTAATTCCAGATCTTCACGTTCTCCATTTTCCATGTTGAGAAGTTTATATGCTGTGTCAGAGATAGAACTGTTTTTGGTTGCTTCCTTTTTGCTCCCACCCCAGGAAAAAAAAAAGGCTGGGGGAAGGCAGCATAGAAGTTTGTTTTAATTTTTCCCCATGGTAGCGGCATTTCTGGTGATTTGATAGTATGTATTCTTAGTTAAGGCATTTGGTAAAGAAGAAATGACTTTGTTCATGTTATGTTGACATGCCCCAATTTCTATATGCCCCATCTATTTTAATATATGAGCCATTTCTATTGCTGTAATTTTTTGTTACTCCGTGGTATTGGGATATCTGTGATATCAGCATCTGAATTTTCCAAAAGCTCTGTACCCTCTTATTTTGCCCTGTGTGGGTTAAAAATCAAATGCAAAGTTGCATATTGTAAACTCCCACAGATGGCTTATCTTGCATTAAACAGAGTCATGAATTAACTGACATAATTCGTAGTTAGTGAAAATTTGTAAATAAGTAATAAATCAGCTGAATTGATTTTCAGGAAGGAAACTGATTTGAAATTACAGGTTTGTTCTATGTTAAATAAACTACTCAGTAACTAGTTCTGTGTATAATTCTATCTCACTAGAAACAATACCATCAGGTTTTCCTTGGGGGTAAACTAGAGAGCAGTATTTGTAAGTAAAGACTAAACACTTAAAAGACAGAGGAAAAAAAAAAAAACACAAAAACTTGGTTCTACTAGAATTCTTCTGTTTAGGCAATCATATAAAAGCAAAACAAATACAAAGGAAAACATGAGAGATAAAAAGTAAAAGTCACAAAAAGTGCAATGCAATGTGAAGAAAAAAGGGGGGCTGGAGTCAGGGTACTTCTAGGTTAGCTGTCAGTGTTTTGCCACGTTGTTTAGTGAAAGCATAAGAAACTGGAGACAAAACCTCAAGAAGTTTCATTTACTGTGTGGCTTGTGGTATCCAGTGAAGTATCTGGTGCTTCTCGTGCCTCTGGGCAGTAACAGCCCATCAGGCAGGAGGACCTCGGGCTGGTTTGGGGTGATGTCCCCAAAGGGGGATGGGCTGAGTCACGCAGCGGCCAGACGTGAAGGAGCCCCCATCCCTGACACACTCAGTCATCCATACTAAGGGCACGTCCAAACACCAGGAGATAGCCAGGTGCTGTTGTGCTAGGTTGCCCGCAAGCCTTTGGATGGTGGCCACCAGCCTTGGGCAGACTCAGGGCTGGAGCAGGACCCCAGGCAGAGCAGCTTCAGAAATGCCCGTTTGTGTGCATCTGACATCTTCTATTCTGCAAAACCTTTTCTGTTTCACCCGATCCCAGTTCCTCAGGGTCGCTGTGTGCATTCGTAGCATGCGACCGATGTTGAGTGTGCAAGTGGTGTCTGTAAGTCCTCCACAGCGAGTGACCAGGCTTGTGTGCTCCAAGGCTGCTCCCCTCAGAGGGCCAAGTAGTATTTCAGTCACTGTCCAAAGCATTCGAAGACTGTTTTCTTCTATTTGTTTTCTTCCCTGCAGCCCATGATGCTTAACAAAAATAAACAAACATGGCATTACTACTACTATTAAATTTAAAAAGAAAAAAAAAAGAAGCTGGAAGTTCTTAATCTCAAGAAGAGGGTGGAGCGGGAGAAAAGTGCAGAGCCCATATAACAATGGGGAGTCTGCTTTATTAGTATTAAGGAGGAAAATAAAATCTGCTCTGGCAATAGTGAAATAAAACACCAGGAAGATTACGTCAGTCTTTGTTTGCACACAGTATGATTCTTCTCTTTCACCAGCCAATTTGTATATTTGAAAAGGCAGTTGCTTGGTTAAAATAATTAGCTGAACTTCATCCAGTTCCCCAATTATATGAAAAATTGTTAGAAGAAATATGGACAATTGCTGTTGAGCAATTCGAAAAAAAAATAGTAGTGGTCACCAAACAATTATAGCACCTCGTCTAAATACCCGCATATATGTTGTAGTTTCAGAATGACACAGGCAATTCCCAGTGACTCTTTGCTGTAGCTTTTGTGGTTTGAGATAGCAACTTTAAAAGTATAGCAAAATCCTAACTAATTCTGCCTGAAACTTGCGCAGGATAGGTTAGCCTGGGGTTGCCTACGAGAAGAGAAAATAGGATCTGAAGCTAAATGTATCAAAGTATATTTAAAGAAAAAAAAAAAGTAAACTGGATACACGTCATGTTTCCTTATTATTTTATGATTTAACAGGCAAAAATCTATTAATGAACGAGATCATCTTATTATATACGCCTTTATTTCAGACTGGTTTAGATTATTATTTGGGTGAAAAAATACAGAATTTTTGTGATGTTTCAGTATTTGAGTAAGAGACCTTTGCAACAACTTTACTAGTAATTCCCTGTAGGAAGTCCAGTGTAATGTAGTAACAAGAACTTCAGTGACTGGGAAATCATTTATCCTTGTTGTTCCTACACCTTCATCCTTGGAGCTATCCCAGTTGCATTTTCAGGAAAAGTAGTAATCTGAGATTTTGAATTGGAGGTTGCTTGGGAAGGGTGCATAAGTGCTGCTGGCTAAGGCAATCCCAATCGTTTCTTAGTTTGACTCGTCAGTAGACGTCAAGGCAGTAACATGAAGTCATACATTTTATTTTATTTTTGTTAAACTGCTTCCCCATTTTCCATACCTGCCAGCCGTATTTTTACAGGACTGTGTTACTCAGAACGAGAACAGTGAAGCTGTCTGCTGGCACGGTGGAAATCCCAGATCGCAGGGCCATGCTGGTTTGTGGACCCAACTGTGCATGGTGGGCAGTAGAGCTCTTTGCTGTGGATTTTCCTGTTGTTGGAGGCCGCTGGGCTGGGGCCAGGGCTGACCGCCGTGAGTGGTGCGGGCTGCAGCTGTGAGGCTGTCAGTCCTCCTTGGCCATCCTTTCCCCCAGCTTATCTCTGCACCAGACACTTCTGAAACCCATTTCCACCAGTACGTCAGCTGATGGAGGATGTGTCATTTAAAATGTGCATGCGGTTGGGTGTCGGTTCCCCTACTGCACCGGGTCTGACCCCTTCAGCAGGGTCATTTCCATCAGCCAGGGTAGAGCTGAACAAATGCTGACAACTCAAAGACATTTTAAAAACGTTTGCCAGTTCATTAACATCGTCAGTGTATAGAACTCAAATTACATATGTTTCTGTTCCTTTTAGGGGGGTGGATGTTAATTGTGCCTGTGGCCTTCTAGGTAGTGAAGTGAACACAGCCATCCATTGCAGATGGAGTAGGAGTTGAGCAAGGTGATGCCTGGGTCTCCCAAAACTCACAGGCAATGGCTTTTTCTGCCAGCCTGGGAGCACGGCGACCAAGCAGCTCTTTGGGGCTGGCAGGGCTCCAGCTTCATCTCTGTAGTCCCCAGCTTCCTTTACCTGACTTGAACTTTGCAGCTGCGCTGTGTCTTACTGACATCTGCCATCAGTGCTCGGTTTCCAGGTCGCACCTCGCTTTCCTCACGCATGGGCTGCCCCGTGCATGTTGCACCTTCCCGTGTTTACCCTCTGGATTTTGTTTCTTTCTCTTTGCAGGGAACGGATGCGCCAGTCTGCTATGTTTGAATTGTGCCAGGGGATGCATCAGATCAGTCTGCAGTTTGTTCGCTTGCAGCTTAGCTTTGAGGAATACACTATAATGAAAGTTTTGCTGCTGTTAAGCACAGGTAAGTTAGAATCACGGTTATGTGGGAATACTTAAAAATATTTTTATTTGCAAAGAGGTGCAGTGGTTTGAACTAATGTGACAAAAGAGCCAAACTGTTCCCAGCCAGGCCGCAGGAATAAGCCTGGTTTTATGTCTTATAGTTTGTCTGCAGATATGACTCTCTGTTAGCACGGGAAATGTCTTTGCAGTTTGAATGTGTCATGTGCATTGGAAGGACAGGAGTGGCTGCGCAAGGGGCTTTGGCCCCCCTCTCTGTACGGGAAGCGCTTGAGTAGGCCAGGCATGCCAAGAACGTGCAACAGCTGTGGGGACTGGGAAGAAATCCCAATGCAATGCTCAAAGCCACCAGTTTGGGTGACTTAACATCACCTTCAAGACCTACTCTGACAATGCCAAGTGAATTGAGAACCATAAGCCCTTTTACAAGGCTCTGAAAGTTTAGTAAATGACGGTGCACGCTTCTTTTTTTTTCTCTTGAGTGTCATGCTTTGAGTTTTCTTAAGATGCAGAATTACATCTTGGTGTTTGTTACAGCACTGTGTAGTAATTAGCAGATCTCTTGATCTTTTCTTACTGGAAACATTGAAAAACTTTTGTCCTAGTGCAATTGTATAAATACACAGGCAGCTTGTACGTTCCTTTTCCATCAGTCTTGTGAAAAAGCCAATTACCTGTAAAAAAACATGCTCCATTTTCTTGGGTCCACTCAGTGACGACATGATAAGATAACACATCAGGTCGACCGGTGGGTGTTTGTGATGTCATTTCAGTGAACTCACCGGGAAGAATTCCCCCTGGCAGACGGAAACTGGATGTGAGGGCATTGCACAGGGAGAGGACGAGCGGGAGATCAGAGGGGCTGCTGCACTTACTCTGGCTTTCGCTTGCAAGCTGTTGGCAGCGGGATGTATGCCTGAGGCTGCCAGGGCCGGGAGCTGCATGGGCTCGTGCTGCACGGAGCGTCTCCCCATTCGGTGGCAAGCAGAGCCCAGTGTCCCTTTTGAGATCTTGCCGTCTTCTCCCATCACCCCATCTTCTGCCCCAGCAAGCTGAGAGAGGAGACAAAGGGCAAGCGACAGGCGTTAGCTGTGCAGCACTGGAAGGCGCTTATCGCTGAGACCACTAAAGGACGCCAGAGCGGGCTGATGCATCGCTGGCCACGGCGTGGGCATGCTGGCTGCAGGCTGTTAGGTGCCTACGAAGGGATTTGCAGCATCCAGCAAAGCCAAGCAGCAACCCATTCAGGCGAGGCGGTGGGGCGGGCACTTTCTCCGTCTGTGGTGCCTTTCGTTCAGACCCTGCCCGTCCCACCCAGCTGGTAGCTCTGTGGTTACAGTACTTCTCTTTGAAAGAGAATGTGAAGCTGCAGTTCCCGTCCTGGCTGGAGGGGATTTGGATCTGCTAACAGAAACCTCCTGGGGCTGTAAGTTTTTTGGGCTCGGCTGCCTTCCTCCCTCCCTCCTGTTGAAGCTGTTCCAGCTCCCCAGGACGGGGAGAGATGACGTAGGTCAGGGAGCGCATTGTGTCCCGGCCCTGCAGGGTCTGACTCCCTGGTCCCGCTCCACTGAGGGTTTGAGGAGATGGTCTGCCGGTGAAACCGGGACTGTGGGGAGATGATACGCTCCAGGGTAGCCCTGGTGAGTAAATGGTCTTTTATGGAGGTTTGCACTTGCAATCTTTCCAGAAGCAACCAGCAGTGCTTAACGTGGATGTGCTCGGGGAAGGTCTAGCCCCCAAAATATTCTTGAGAGAGTCTCTGGATTGGAGCGCTAGCTCTGCTACTTTTTAATCAGCCCTAAAGGGGGAGAATCTTCAGAAAAAGAGCCTTAAAAGCATTCTAAAAACATAGCAAAAGTTATTTAAGCTAGGTGTTTATTATTCTACCTGCTTAAGACTGTTAACTAATGACTTGAGTTATTGCAAGAATCTGTTAGGCAAGATCAGCCTGGCCAGTTAACTTTCAGCTACCTGGGTCCCTTTGAAACACACATCATGGTCACTAGAAAACCTACTAGAAATAGCTTGTTTTGGGAGAATCAGGATATTTACATTAGAGAGAGAGAGGAGAGCGAAATGGAAATGAAGACAGTGATAAAACCCAGTAAGTGTCATGTGAAGGGCAGCAAACCTGGTTTTGAATGATTGCACCTTGATACAGTCTTCTGACAGAAGACACCAGGTTTGTTTTCATTTAAAATTTTTTATTTAATTGTGTGATGAGCAGAGTACAAGTTATTCTGAAACTTTCATGATGACCACATCAAGGAAGTTTCACTCCATTTACATGTGGAAAAAACCACACATTACAACCCAATTGTTTTCTTGCTTTCCACAGACCATAGATTTTGGGAGCATGCCAGAAGCATTGCTGCATTTAATAAGTAAAATCAGAAACACTGGGCAAACCTCCAGAATTTCATGTTTTGCTTGAGTTCTCTTTATTTGTGGTCTTTCTTTCTTTCTTAATAATCTGGCTGGGGTGATGGTATAATAATTTTCAGACAGAACAGTAACATACGTAGTAGTAGACAAAGAAAGAGTGGCTCTAACAGTCTTTAAGCAGCTTGTAGGAATACAGGCCTGTATTTACTGAAGAAACTGTAAAGCCCGTGCATTTTGTGTAAAGGCCGCAGTATGCTCTGATGGCTTTACTCATCTTCATTGGTGTATCTATATTCATTCATCTAGAACTGAATTTGTACATCTGTTCCAGACAGTTTCTTCTGTCTGTCAGCTGACTGAGAGATTGGGCATCTAGAAATTAAAAATTAAATATTATGTTGATGTAATACAGATACATAATATTTACCGCCTGGTAGGCAGGTTGGTGCATTACCTCTTAGGCCATTTCTAAAGATTCTTCCTTGTGCCCCTTCTAGCACTTGATGGTCAAAAGTCCTTTCCGCTCATGTGGCGGTAGAGCTCCTCCTTGTTTCCCATTGCTAAATTGCTCTGGTAGATACTGGTGACAGAAGATACCGGTGCCTTTTCTTAAAGCTTCTACTCTGGAGCCATTTGGGCGGTTGTTACACGCTTATGATGCGGTTGCAGTGGGATAGAAAGCCATTCACAGGATTTCAGAGAAAAGGGAACGGAAGAACAAGAGAATTTCTGTCAAGATGTTAAGTCAGAGTAAGCTAAATTGGAAGATCACTTGTTTCTTTCTTTCCTTTTTTAATAAGTAACTTCGCATTTAGCTTACTCTGACATGGCTTTCTGGCTTGCTTAGAAAATGTAATCACTCCTGTACAGTATAGTATTTTATTTTCCTTCTGTGGAGTAGCATTAAGAGATGCAGAGTAGAAAAATATTTGATGGTTAAGCAGTATTCAACCAATCCAGGTATTGAAACACCAGACAATTTGTGTAATGTTGTTAGCCTCTTGGGGGTTTTCCTAGAGATCTGATCCTGTAAGCTGTTCCTGGTTGGGGCAGAACCTGCTGGAGCACAAGGGTGTTTGCAGTCTGTAAAGAAACAGTGTATGTGCTTTTGTAGTCAGCCTTGCTGAAATCAGTCACGGCAAAAAGTCTCAAAAAACCCTCTACTTTTAGCCCATTTGTGAAATGATCCCTTTGGCAGATGGGGCCTTTGATAGGACATGGAAATGTTTGCAACTGTACGTCATGGTCAAACACTGGGTCGGGATGCCCGTTCGGAAAACGGTCTTCTGTTCCGTGCAGAATAATGGCTCTGTTTGTTGTAGGTGTTATGCGGATGCTCACCAACATTCAAAGACATTTTAGATGTTACTTGATGGCATAAAAATGTGTCACTTGCTCTAGCATTTCTGCACATAACAGCTGTAATTCTGTACCTTCCTCTCCTTTACCAAGTGTGGGGAATCATTCAGGAATGATAAATCATGTCTCCAGCTTCTGAAAAAAATACCCTTGATCCATCTGCCTCTTTTTTTTTTTTTCCTTTTCTTCCGTGTGTGTGGTTGGATTGTATTAAAAACAGCTTCAGCATGAGGTTAGCGTGTGTGGTATTTCTGAGATGCTATCTTGTTCTCTGCCACAGCTTCTGCAATCACAGATCTGGAGAGGATGCTTGAACCACTTGAAAATCTGTATGATGTTGTTGATTCCTTACCAATGTCTGTACAATTATGGACTTTGCTTAAAGGTTTAATTCTTTCATCCATTAACTAGTGTAACTTTTAAAGTATGCACATCAAAAGAATAAGCAATACAGTTAATATTAATGTAAGACTGTCTTTTCAATGACAGTGCCCAAGGATGGTCTCAAAAGCCAAGCTGCATTTGAAGAAATGAGGGCAAATTACATTAAAGAGCTAAAGAAGATGGTAACTAAATGTCCAAGTAACTCTGGGCAAAGCTGGCAGAGATTCTACCAACTGACTAAACTTCTTGACTCCATGCATGATGTAAGTATAACTCCTCAGGGAGTGCAGACAAGTTAAGCAAAAATCTCTCCATTAAGGTAAACGAGTAGTCTGTCATTGTGTTAACTAACAGGGAGAAAAAAAGAAGGAATTCTTTTTAAAGGAACATCTGAGAGAAGTTGTTAGATCAGTTTAAAGACAACTGCCAAGTAGAATAAGAAAATACAAGTCATTAAGGGCTGGGTCCTGCTCCCTTCTCCTATGTTAAATGGTAGCGTGTTCCTCCAGTGATTCACGTAAGGTCTGTAGAGCTGTTAGTGGGGTCAGAGGCTCTTCAGCAGGAGAAGCGATGTTAGCTGTGACCCTAAGTTAGACACAGCGCTAGTGTGCCACACGGAGCGTCCCGCGAGTCACTTCTCAATGAAAGGTGCCAGATTAGTGCATGTAACATGCCTGATGCGCTAACAAATGTTGGATCAATTTGGCGATCTTTTACAGCTGGGATTGTAACAGTGATGACTTCAAAAGGTGCGTTCAGACCTTGGAGCCATCTTGGGTATTCTAAGCTTTATTTGAGCTTTTCAAGTACAAGATTCACTGTATTGTTAGGTTATTTCTACTGCCCTGTCTAATTCCAGAGGGAGGTGTTTGTTTCACGTGCGTCAGGTGTGAGATGTGATGAATGACATGGGAAACTAAAAGTTTAGTGCGAAAACACCCAGGCTGTTGGTGCCTTAGGCCAGAGTGACTCTGAAGGGTTGTTCTAAGTGCCCAGTGCGCCGAGACCAGCTCGTGATTTTGGAAGGGGTATCCATAATACTGAATTGGGAGCAACGCAGCTCTAGCCAGTCAGATGGTGAGTGCAGAGGTTTACCTCTCCAGATGCTTTGAGCAGCAGCGGGGGTGTATCTGTGCTCTCCGTAGTGGAGCCTGGAGTCCCCACACAGGAAGCCAGTGCCCCAGCTGTAATGGTCTCCTCGGGCTGAGGGGTTTTCCCCAGGTTTCCTCACTGCCCTAAGGGGTTTTTTGCCTGGGGCCAGCAGGGCCGGTGCCGGTCCTCGTCCTCTCTGAAGTTGTGGTGCAGCAAGTGATGGGAGACTCGTGGGGCCAGTGAGAGCGACCTTTATCTGTGTCTGGGTGCAAGCGTGGAAGAGTCCTGTGAGCAGAGGCTGGAGCCCAGCAGCACATGCTTATCACCTCCCAGTAAAAAATGGTAGATTGCAGCAAAGGAGAAAACTGTCCTACCCCGTACTGGGTGGGCAGGGAGGTAATTTTACTACATAAGGAACCTACAGCACTTGCTTTCAGAGCCTGCTGATAAGTGTACTTCTTTGTACTTGACTTAAGTTTCACTTTTGTAGAGACAGTACAGTGCAGTGCACTTCAGGTCATAGCTGTATAGGATCCTGAGGTCTGTTTACAGAATGTACATACGGAATTATTTTTCAAATATTGTTCTGTTGTTCATTAAAACATTGCAAATCTTAGTGGGAGGCAGGGAGAGTATTATTAGTACTGCAGTAATAGCTCATTCTTCAGGGATCGAGTTTCACTTGCTCCGTGCCAGCAAAGGAAGTTGTAGTGTTTTAGTGGAAAGAAAGGGGATGGGTGATAAAATCATTTGCAAGAAATTCACATCTGAACCTCAGGGCAGCACAACAAACCCCAGCATTTGTGGAGTTTTCTAATCCTCTTCAGAATAGGCAGTGTCTGTGATTTGTTACTTAAAACGGGAGTGTTCGGGTGGTTAAGGTGACCAGATGACAGACTCGCGCTTACGGAGAATGCTATCGTGTCCTACGGACGCTTTCCAAAACCCAGCATTAACCATTGGGAGCTGAACTAACCAGAAGCAGCAGACTGCTCTTGTATTTTATTTAATTTTTAATTAAGCTATTTTTACATTAC
>VZSC01000259.1:119033-171113 GCA_013398225.1 Steatornis caripensis | reverse complement strand
CTTGGGGGGGGGGGTGTGTGTGTTCAAAAAAGTACTTCCCTAAATACTGACCATATAGTTTAATGAGCAGTAAGCAGAAGAAAAGCTTGGGGTGTGTGTATTAAAAAATGAATTTATATATAAACAGAAATGCTTTACCAGATGAACAGTTTCATCTGTGATGCTATAAAACACTAAATGCTCCAGTGGGACGCAGCATCCATGTTGTCGAGCTGAAAACATCAGCTGCCCTCGCAATTGTAGGTTGTGGCCCCTGGATGGAGAGTGCACTGAAGTTAACCAAAAGATCTGATTTAACAAACACGTATCCAGCTGAAATTTAGAGATAACAGTGGTTTATGGCTGATCTTTTCCCTCTGGGCAGAAGGCTTTATCTTTGTAGGCATTGAGTACCTGTAGTTTTCATGGTGGCCAGTTGCCTGTTGGTGAAATGAAAAGTGCAGTTACACTGAAAAAAATCAAATCTCTGGTATCTTGGGTTTTCCTAGTTAGCTGATTTTTAACGAGCTAAGTAGCTCTTTGGGATTTGAATTCTTTTGTTTGCTTTTTAACCCCTGCAAACGGGACTACCAAATCAGAGTAAGATGCGGTTTCTTGGTAATAATCTGTTATCAGTAAGCTGTTCGCTTGCATGTGAAATTCTCTTGAGTTTTTCCCTTAAAAGTGTTTCTTTCTGTATTTCAGCTTGTTAGTGACTTACTGGAATTCTGTTTCTACACCTTCCGAGAGTCTCAGGCACTGAAAGTAGAGTTTCCAGCCATGCTGGTGGAAATCATCAGTGACCAGCTACCAAAGGTGGAATCTGGGAATGCCAAGCCCCTGTACTTTCACAGGAAGTGATAGAAAATGTCTTAAATGGAAGAACTTTGCCTTAAGTTTCCCTGTGTTATTCCACACCCATGAAGGACCCAAGAAATCGTATTTTAAACATGCTATTTACACTTGTCCGGCAGTCTCTGAATAGTCTAAAATCATATGAAGGGTTTGGGGAATGGAAAGCAGTTGACTTGGATTTGGCAAGACCTAGATGTTTGGAAATGACCCCATAACCCTAAAAACACTTAGAAAATGTTCCTGTTCCTCTGGATGAAAAGCCATATCTAGTCAATAACTCTTTTGATTTTGATATTTTAACAGATGGAGTTTTAAATATGCCATGTAGTTTCTGGTATTGTTTGCTTGTTTTAAAAGGGTTGGAGAACTAATGAGAACTTTTTAAAGCTTACCCTTGGTTTGCACATAAAACGTAAAGTCAATATGGGGCATTAATATTCTTTTCTTGTAAAAATAAAATAAAAAAAACAAAAGCAAGCTATATATATATACACACATATATACACACACACCCACACACACACACAAACCCTAACGTGTAAAGTAATAACAGAACATTTGGTGTGGAATACTGTTATCCCCACCTGCGGCATTTGTTATCCCGTGTTATCCCATCATAGATAATATACACTGTGTCAAGTGTCCATTTACTATTTAATTAAAAAGGATAAGATGTGAAAACAAATGCCCTGGTATCAATTTATGGTATCTATTGTGCTGGCTTTACAAATAATTTTTTGCAGTCTTTTGCTGTACTGTACATTGCTGTATGTATAAATTGTGAAGGACCTGAAATAAGGTGTAAGGAACTTTTGTAAATGAGACAAAAAAAAATCTTTAATGGTTAATAGGATGAATGGGAAAGTATTTTTGAAAGAACTCTATTTTGCTGGAGACTATTTAAGTACTATCTTTGTCTAAACAAACAAGGTAATTTTTTTGTAAAGTGAAATGTTCTGCATGCATAATGAACCGTTTACAGTGTATTTAAGAAAGGGAAAGCTGTGCCTTTTTTAGCATCATATCTAATTTACCATCCTACCGTATCTGTTGTAAATAACCACACTTAACCTTTTCAGTTGTATTTAAGCCTTTCTGTTTTCCTCTATATTTTTCCTCCCTTTTGTCTCGCTTGCAAGCGTATGTGACTTGAGCCCATCTTAGAAATCCTGCTTCGTATTTCTGTAGGAAACGAGACTACGTTGTGTTTGCCACTTTACGAAGGTTTCATTTAACAAGACAAATTACGGTCTCTCCAAAGCTTTTGCCAGCTTGATGATAGAGTGAGTTCTTGCCCTCTGTTCCCTTTCTCTCTCAGGGGAACAGGGTTGTGTAAGAAGTTGAATGATTTTTTTCTTTTTTTTATTAAGGTTTCCCAGATTGTGTGTTTTTCCTTTGAATACTGGATACATAAAACATCTTAAAAGGTCAGATTATTATTTCAGATGGGGAAGAACGATTTCTGATTATGATGAAGGGAACATGCAGATCATTACAGTAAGTATATTGAACAGACTGGTACTGGTGAGAGGGATGGTAAGGTACTGAAAAGGGCAGATTAGCCGAGCAGAATTTTTAGTGATAAACTCAAACCGTGTGTAATTTTGTAAGCATTTTTGTAATAATCAGAATACATCTGAGAAGACAAATGTTCTACACTACAAGTGCAACTCAGTTGGTCTGATTTTGTCTCAAAAATGTTTTCTCTAGAATAAGACTGCAAGGAGAAACTTTCTGAGGTGTGATTTTCACTGTTTCACAATTTATAAGCAAATACAAAATTTTGGAGTAGAATAGAGGACAGGTGAACTTTTCTGAGGCTCAACTGTTGCTACCATACGCTCGTGTTTAAGTAGAATAGTTTTTCAGAGTCCAAATCTACAGTGTTCTCTGGGTGCCAGAGCTCCAGATTGTCCCTTGGCCGGTCAGAATGTAGCATTTCTTCTAAATGGTGGTCGAATTAGGAATTCTACACCCTTTCTGAGTCCAAATTTTGAGGTGCGCTTTGGTGCACTGAAGACAGTCAGTGCAACTTGTCTTTTTAAATGACACCTGCCTTATGCAATGGGTACCGTGTAAAGACTGTATTTGGAGAGGTTTTTTTATATATAAATATATACATATATTATTTGCATTTTGGAAGTCTAATTCATAGGCAGATCTTTAAATACTGACCTGCACAGCAATATGAACGCCAAACTTCCAATGTGAGATACACAGCATGCAGACTGATTGTTTACAGTAAAGACACAGTCATACATCCATCTTCTCATTTACTTTTTTTTTAAAGTCTAAAATAGGAAATTTCAAAGCCAGGTTCTGGGTGAATACAGTCTGCAGCAGCTTTTTATATTAACAAAGTTACTGCCTCCTTTTCTGTCTCAGAGTAACTTTGCTTGATTAAAATAGCAAAGCCATATTCTACACTTCACTGTTAAATGCCTGTCCCAGTCCAAATTGTTGTCTGTTTGCTCCTATTTTTGTACCTTATTACTTTTAATCTTGGTTTGGTACAATTCATAGTTCACAGAAACTTCATACAATTAAACACACTAAATTAGTTTTAAAAAGCAATTTATATCTTTATGCAAAAACGTATGTCTGTCTTTGCAAACAACTGTAAGCAGATTATAATAAATCCTTTACTTTAATCACCTGTTGTTTATGAAACCATTCATTGATTATTATTTTTTTGCTAGAGATCACTGAAGTACTAGATCAATTGGATATAGATGTTGTAAGAGGCAGTATTCTCTTATTGAGGACACTTAAGCAGAATAGCCATCACTTTTTTTATCTAAACCTGTGTACAGCAAACCAACCAACCAACCCTAGTTTGTAGCTACTGGGAAGTTAGGTTCTTTCTTTTGAATTTGTTTAGAATGAAATAGGTGTTTGTCTCCTGCAAAATACAACACAAACAAAAACACCTTTCAGATGTGGGCTTCTTCATTGAGCTACATTACTTTGTTGTAAGAAGGAACAGGGATATACAGCAAGAGCATTGTATACACAGTTAAAAATGTAAAATAGTGTTAATGTACTGTGGTGGGTATTTCAGGAATACTACACATCATGCGACTGAACAGTTGCGGAAAATAAAATAGAAAAGACTAAAGTTTGCAATATCAAAATCTTATTAAAAAGATATTTTACAATCAATAATGCAAAAAGCTAATTCACAGGGTGGTGTTTTTCACTGACTTGTTTAAACATTTATGAAATTAAACAATTCTACAGTTAATGCACTTTTAATTGTTTATTAAAGATTTGACTTTCTTTTTTAGAGCAATGTTTTCAGCTGGAGGTCAATGACTTGATAAGATAGACAGCAGTTCTGAGGCCAGGAAGCTCAGAGGAATGTTTTAAGAATTCTTGGAGTTTAAATAGATTCCTGGATGAAAAATAAAAGCAGCCAGCAGTATGGTGTAAACAGTAAAATCTATGCATAATGATGCATTTATAATTAGGGGTTTGCTTCTGTATGTTTAAAGCTTTTTAAATAAATAGAAAATATTGTTTGGTCTTTATGTTAATGTCTGCAAGTACCTATTTTTCCTTTTTTTTTTTTTAATACAAATTGTACAAATATACATGAATTAAAGTGGTTTGATTGCAAGTATTTCTTGCATTTTAATCTCAGATAGGTACTGGTGCAGTGATGTCCTTAGGGACAAGCTTCTGCTCATCTAGAAACGATAGTAAGTAACATAAAGTAACTTAACATAATGTAACATCTTCATACATCTAGAAATTTGGTTTCATCGAGCTCTATTAATTTGGATGATGCAGCACGTATGATGTCTTCAGCCAGGGAGCAGCTACGCAACACTGTAGAGTAAGGACTACCCAACCGTGAGGAATTTGGTTCACTTAACCTGGATAACAGTGCTTGCCAAATGATGCGCTGACACAGTTACACACCATCTACATCCCGCTCAAAAGAAACGAACCCAGCAACCTTCAATAGCCAGATACATCTGGCTTCCGGTCTCAGTTAAAGCTGCTGTACCCATTGACCAAAGTTCGAATTTCTCTCATGGAAACAGGGATTTGCCATTTTGTACGCATGAGGTTGCCCCAGTGACTAAAACAGCCTTCTCCAATTATAATGATAGCAAGATAGTTAGGAGGGGAAATAAAAGTCTTGTTACCCTGGTTTGTTCTGTGCACTATCTATCTCAGAAATTCGCTGCTAAGATCTGCATGAAGCTAGGTCTGTGGTGTAAGACCACCATTTTAATTGCATTTTGGTCTTCTAGTAAGTTAGTTACACAAACTTTTTATTGCCAAAAACCCTTGCACCTGCCTTCTGTTTGCTGAATTGTCAGAAGGAAAGAATAGTAGAGGATCAGCAGTGTTAAGACAGATTTCCCATATGTTTATAAGCAGATGTATCTGTCATATGCTGTTCTAGAACTAAGAAAACACTATTGCTACTTAAAAATATAATGAAACTTGTAATCTGACCTCAAGCTGGGACACTGCTTGCTTTCAGGTACCTACAGCAACTGGGAGCTTATGATGAGTACAATATTACTATGATAGAAGGGAGTGGGAAAATGCCCTTTCCTTTCAGAGATTTTGCTGGGTGAAATGGGCCATGCTGTAAGAGTTTTAAGAGACCACTTTAACCGTAGCTCTCAGTAGGATGATGTCTATTTGGTGCTTACCTGTGGTTACTGCAAGCACAGATGAGGGCACACTGTTGAACTCTGATGCAGAAGACCATGTCTGAGGCACATTCAGCTTAGAAGGAAGATGAAACTCGGTGAAGACTTCCATGTTAAACTGCATTTAGCACTGGTGCATTTACAGCCTACATCAGCCCTCTGTCAGCAACGAATGGACTTTTCTCTTTAAATTGCAAACCAGGTGAGAATTGTGAAATGGTTTAAGAGAAAGAGAACAAGGAACATTGAGAGTGGCAAGTTTCTCCCTGAGTCTTTTCCATGATAGAATTACAGAGGCTCAGCTAGCAAAAGCTGTAAGCAATGCAGCAGGAATGCTTGTTTTCATTACAGGGCAGATAAATCAGCCGATGAGATTTTTTTTCTTTCACTCCTGATGAAAGACTGGGCATCAGAAGGAAACTGGCCATGAAGATCAGCTGGGACAATGATCAACAACATTCAGCAGCCTGAAAAACACCAGGGTTTTTTCACCCAGCAGAGTGAAAATGCTGCCCCAAGGCACAAAGTTGCACACTGTCCAGTGACTAACAAACACAGACTGTAAATTCTTGCTGATCCCAGCTAGTCAAGAGCCTCAGCTTTTCCATTAATTACTCAGCAAACAAACAAACAAACACACACATTTGACCTTAATCCCCAGACTGAGGGTTTCAGTCTCTGGCCCCACAGTGATGGCAAGGCAAACATCATTTTGCATAAAAAGCACAAAATGAGGTGGTTTGGTTTTTCCCCTAATTTACCCTCTCTAATTTTCAGCCTGTCATGCATTCACTACCAGGAGTCTCAGCTTTGGAAAATCTGACAAGTACATGCCTCTACACACAGTAACCAGCACATAGCAAGGGAGGGGGGACCTAACCTGAGGATAAAGCTGAACCTGTACCCACAGCTGTGAGACAAGATCAGTTCCCTGCAAGAGGGCAGTCAGGCCAGACCCACAGAGGACAACCTCTCCTGCTGCCAGGTCAAAAGAGATGAGCCCTTCCACCAGCTTTCCCCACAACCGAGTCCCTGCCCACCTTCCTGCTAACATGCCGTACTCTGCTCTTCCCCAATCTACCAAATCATGGGGAAAAAAAAAAAAAACAGACAGGAGTTACGCCCCAAGACCCAGCTTCAGGAAAAAAAACAAGCTCAAAGGATGGGAAAGGGGCCTGACTTTCGTTATATGATTTATTGATTTTTTTTTTTAATTTTTAGTTTCCTTTAATCTCTGCTTCCAAGCAGTCAGTACGAGGGCATCATTTACAGTGCCATTCAGCAGTGAGGATGAAGAATGAGCTGTGCCATGGCTATGCTTCTGTACAAGTCTGTAAGCATTAGTATGACCAGGCTGATGGGGAAACCTGTATGGTGGGTAGCAGTCACCACAACTAAATTCCTAAAAGGCAGTGTGGTTAGACTGAAAGCCAGATCTGATCTGGCTCAGCTCACACCACTGCCTTTAGACAACATCTAGAACGTGAGAAAGTTAGTTTGGATTAGTATTACCCTCTGCTGAGTGTATCATTTCTCAGTAGAAAAAGTTTCTTCCTGTTCAGGTTCTGCGCGGCTCCAGAAGTAACAGGAGTCTCAGACCATCTCTACCTAAAGGCAAATAAGGTCACAGGACTGGATGGAAGAGACACTAAAAGTCTTTTATTCCTTCTCTCTCTCTCTCTCTCTATATATATATATATATCTGCCTTTTAAAACCATTTCAGTTCAGTTAAAAGGAAAAAAAAACCCAAACAAACCCCAAACCACAGACAGCTGAGAAATAGATGGAGAATTTTGGAAGACATACAGCAGCCAGAACAAGATTAAACATGCACTGCACATTTAAAACAACAACAAAACAAACAGAAGCAACTTACAAAGCTTGTAAGCTTCAAGTAATCACAGCTTTGCTACCTGAAGAGCCAGCATACCTAGCTGCCATGCCTATTAGGTTAATACCACAGACTTGCACTCTCCCTCCTCTTTCAACATTGTCCACTAACTGGTAGCCATGAAAACTGAGTGTGGCCACACAAACACCGTCCTGCCTCCAGAGTGACTCTTTAAGGTCCCAAATGAATTGATGGAGCTGCAGGACCAGGCGACGATACCCTACCAGAACAGTGCTTTGCCACGTGAACAAATCTGAGCAAAGAAACCTGCAATCTGTTGCTGTATTTACTGGTGCAACTATTTCCTTAATACTGAGTGAAGGAGCAAATTAAAGAATTTGATCTCCTTTACAGAAGTCCACAAGTCATCTTCAGCACTTGGGTCACTTAGCCACTACGCCAAGACAAAAATGGTCGACAAGCTGCACAGCAGAGTCACTGCTCAAATACCACAAGAATACACCAAACGAAACTCCTCCAAGCTGTGAGGCTTCATGCTGGGGAGCTGTACTGACTTGGCCCACCATTGCTCCATCTGGAAATGATTTGTGCATACTCCAATGGTCTACGCAGTCTGGGCAAAAGAACAAAATAATGGTATGGAGTTAAGGGGCGGGGGGAAGCCATCCCAACCTTAAGGCACCATTAACCATTCACTGGTTTACTAATCACGTTAGAAAAACTTGCAAACTAAGTATATCTGCAGTAAGTGACACAAAATCCACAGAGCCCCATATAACAAGTTGGTAAGTCTGTATTAGCATGTCATCCATCATATTCTCCTACACCCTCTCCACTGCCTCCCAGACAGTCCTACCTGAAGGAGAGAAAAATACAAAGATTAATGATAAACTGCACATAACTTTTTGTTTTTATCACAGGGCACAGATTTTTACACCACAAGATTTCTGGAAGCTTTTTCTATGACCACAGATAACTCTCTTACTGCACCAATAGTGCTACAAATTATGAGGCAACTACTTGAGGATTCTGATACTATGGAAGTATCATTAAGACCTTACAACTGACAATTACAGCGGAGGAAGAAAGGGAAGCTCAAGGAGGAGGTAGACAGACAACAGACAATACACAAGATGCCTCCAGGATGCATGAGGATCATAGCCAGAGATTCCCTTTTCGTTTTGGCTTGAGCTTGCAGAGTTGCCTATTTTAAGTGAGGAAAGTTCCCCATCCACTTCGGAGCTTGCTTGAGGCTGACTGCATACAGCTGCCAATAATTATTTCACATCATAACTTACAGAACCAGAGCAAAATATTCTCCAACATAGGAATGACTTAGGTCAAATAGCAAATAACATTTTATTTCATTTACAGTGAGAGTTTTATGTAGCAAAGGAACCATGACATATAGGAAGGAGCCTGTAATAAAAGTTCACCTGTCTTATCTTTATAAAATAAATGAAATCATACACACAACATAAACAAATGTGTTCTTTGAAGACATCTGAAAAATGTCATGTCTTGATATCTATTATTTTACCTACTGGTGTCTGTTCCATACTGTCTATTCCACTTCAAAATACAATTTAATTGTCACTATGATATTGGTTTTTATCCAACAGTATTTTCCAAATCCGAATCATTTTCTGTTAAAAATGCTGGTTATCAATGCATAATCTCCAGGACGCTAAGTTTATAAAAATCTTCTTCAACAGATATTTGAGTCACAGATCAACCAAATATCTGACTTAAAATGCTAGTTATCTTGCAAACAAACATACCACTATCTGTCTCTACAACTGAGAAAAGTACCCTATTAAAAAATTAACTTATCCCTCCATCCCTCTTGCTTGTCCCCCCACCCATTCCAACCCTTAAAGAATCTTTTCTTCTAATTCATATTTGGCAACACTTAATGTCTTTTTACAGATAGAATCTTCAACCAACAGTCAGGCTCTTCGTTGATTAAAAGCAGTCACAAAAGTAGAGAGAAGTGACTATAACAAAAATCCATGGATACCATGTACACCTTCTTGGCGTTCAATGCATGAAGCTATAAAAACTGAACATAATTTTGTGGAATAAGTCCTCTCTTGCCATTTAGCGTTCCTTCTAGCCATCCTGGTTCTCTGGAAAATTGCACTGCAAAAGAAAAGGAAAAAAATTACTGCATCTTTTTATGCCTTAATTAGTACTTTTTAGCTTTAACTCCCTGACACCAGGC
The DNA here is from genome assembly GCA_013398225.1 of Steatornis caripensis. Taxonomy (NCBI): domain Eukaryota; kingdom Metazoa; phylum Chordata; class Aves; order Caprimulgiformes; family Steatornithidae; genus Steatornis; species Steatornis caripensis. The sequence goes on along the minus strand of VZSC01000259.1, from coordinate 161,529 downwards.
AAAGCATCCGTAAAAACACCCAGTATTCTGCAATGACCAGTTTAAGAATCTGGCTAGGAAAGATGAAGAGGATTATTAACTTAGCTTAAATACTTGCGTAATATAGGCACTTGAACTGTCTCCTGCAAAGTATACACGGTGAAATAGCTTTTACATACAGGAGACTTCATTAAGGAAATAGTTAATGGAACTTAGGTTTATAAAATAGAATATCTAGACACCTTTGGGGAGAAGTTAGAATTCATATCAAACAGTGGGAAACAATTTCAGTAGCTGGGGGCGAAGCAGGATCAAAAACCTGTCTTGAGCAGAGGTGATGAATCTGGAAGTCCAGAGTCACAGAAAAACAGCATAGGACCTCACTCTACATGAAAAGTAAGCATGTGAAGGATTATAAGGGAAACAGAAATGAGCCAGATCTCACTTCAAGTATCATCCCTCCACAGAGCAGAGCTGCAATGGACAAAATCTGAATCATTCTTCTGGTTAAATCCTCTCTCTGAAATTCAAATACATAGTTCTAGTCACAAAATGTGAAGGACAGGCTTGAACGATATGCCCTGTTCCTTACTGCCATCCTAAGTGTTTACCACTGCTGGTCCCAAAGTTCATGCAAGATTATCCATGAATCTAGAATAAGAAAAATTTCAGCTCAGACTCCAAATGCCCCACAAGTTATTATGTGAGCAGCAAAACTAATGAAATTCTGTGTTTCTGACCACATTTGACTGGAAGTTAAAAAAGAAGCATAAGCCTCATTTCTTTGGAAAACAGACTAAAAAGTCCTCAAATTCCCCTATCAAATTTCTTACAAGAATATAATACAGGTACCTACTTACCTATGTAAATGTGAAATCCCACACTTTTAGCGACCTACAGTATTGTCTACCATATTAATTTATCCTCACAGAGCTTCTGAGACAGACATTATTTAGGGAAAAGATCAGACAAATGCTGAAACGTGCTGCCAGCCATGTTGGTGCTTTATTTAAAATACATTAACACAGTGGGGGAAGCGGTATTTGTAGCCTTCTACAAATCAGGGAAATAACAGTTACGAGACCACAACATGTTAAGTCTTGCTTTCAAAAGCAGTGTAAGGCTCTAAATTTTGAGCGCTTGAAACGTACTTTCCCCTAGTTTTTTCCTTGCGTCCTATTATTGTCAGTCAGTGAAGCTAGAAGCTGTGCTCAGAAACCATGGTTTAAACAAGAGCTACACCTCCAAGGAATCCAGAAAACAAAACTGCTTTCAAATTATATTGATAGCTTAGATTCAGATCAGAAGTCTGGGCTTATATTTATAACGAATATGTTTGACAGAAAGATTTTGAAGAAAAAAAGTACGTAGAAAATTACCTTTTAGGATCTCTGCGCACACAGTAACTTACATTACTATTAGTAATTAGCAGGCCCTCCTCTCCTTTTCTCATTTTTATTCTACAATTACAGAGTACACATGCGTTTGAAACTGCATCGCTGACACCACCACAAACCTCCCTCCGTAAGCTCCACCGCAGCAGCTGTAGTTCTACTCTTTCCAGCAAATACACCAGCAGCTCTAGCAGGCAGCCAAACCCTGAAGCCTCCCATGCCTACGGAGCACATCTGTATTACAGGAAACAAACTCCAAAAAATGACAGATTAGGAAGAAAAACAAGCAGAAAACCTGGGAGTAGGAAATTTCTACTTGTCCTCTGCAGTTCAACCTCAATTTACATTAGCAAGAGGATAGCTATTACTGGCACGTGAATGTCTATAAATCAAAGGCCTGTTCAAAATGAGAGTAGCCCTCATCTGAGGGGATCACACTGAGATTTAAATGTACCTAAAATTTACCCAGGGGAGGAAATGCTCAAGCTATGCTGAATCACTTGGCTCAACACAACAGCAAATTTCAAAAGAAAAATTTTCTAAACAAGTTTAATAACATAATACTCAACTCTGCAGACTGCAGCATGTTCAGAGATAACGCATGATGGCTGAGTAATTGGACTTGAATGACAAACACCATTTTCACCCTAGAAGACTGGATATGGATGGTACAACTGAGCTCCATGCTCGGGAAATTAAATAGCACACATCTAGGTTACACAGCTCAGGGCCTTGTTACTCGTTAGCAGAAATTTCTTGTAGGCTCTATAGAGACTGAAGAAAGAATTAACACTCAGATTACACCTAAGATCACCATTTCTAGAGATCAATCTTTTTGTAAAAAATGCACCAAGAAGTAATTCTTCGTATTTGGCAGCAGTGGCAACTGTCAGGTCTTACCCGACTTCTGCCCCGCTTCAAATCGCCTTACGCAAGAAGGGTTAAGGTTCCTACGTACATCACTGACTTCTGTATGCACACAATACTAATGGGGAAGCTGTCCAAATGTAGAGCTGCCTTAAGCTCCAATGATCCTGTTTTCTTTGCTAATCCATTTCCAAAGCTTGGTTTACAACAGCATTCATTTAAAATAAAAAACACTTTACCATGCAAAAGACGTTTTGCTATCACACACAGTTCTTAAACCCAGGACACAGGCTATTTCTGAAAAAATACCCTGCTCAAGAGAAGACGTTCCATAGTGTCCCCTTTCTGTCATTTCCTCTCCGTCAGCAACGATTACAGTTCTTAGCACTTTCTCAGGCCTGCCTCATTTAAAAATACCTTGCTGCAGAAACCATACATTTAGCCTTAAAACTACAACTCATTATTGGACCAAGCATCCCACAGGACTACGTCTTGTGTTGGCCAGGGACAGAAAAAGCGTAAAAGACACAGAGCAGAGAACTAAAAATTAAGTATTTTCAGCAAGGTTTAACAAGTGTATAGCAAGACTGAACAACCACCACCACCAAAAGCCATCACCTCTTAGGGCAGTGGAAATAGCAGCAAAGTTGAGAGCCCAGAGTAGGATGGCAGCTTCCTCAATACCTGCTGCAGGGCCATTGCAGCACTCTCACTCTAGTGGAGGCATACTGTAGAGAAGGAGAATGAATGACCGTCGCTACGGAATGATCAGGTCAACTCAAACGGACAAACAAAATCAACAGACTTTCAACGAAATCTCTAAGTAAAAGCTTTCCCGATTTCATCAAAACAAGAAACACAATAAGGTCAACTTGGCGTTTGCAGCATTTCTTCTTACTTCTCTGTATTGGCCATAGGAAATAGCTTCAATATTGCCAATGTTATGATTATCTACTTGCAAATACATAGAATTTGCAAGCAGCTCTTCCCAGAGATCCAACGCTATAAACAGACCTTGTTCTGCTCAGGCAGCTCAAAAGTTTCACGGGTCTTGACTACAAAATAAGACCAAGACTCATTTCCACGGTGGTATTAGTTCATTGCCTAGGTGTCACTAACCTTATTAGCAGGACTGAATCAGACACTGATTCACACCAATTTCCACACCTTTGTGGAAACTGGCTGTTTCGGGAGGAAACAGAAACAGGGAAGGCAATCAAATACGTGTGGTGCTGGCACAAGAGGGCCTCCCTTTCTGACTGACTCCTTTACCAAACAAAATAATGACCTCAATGAGCTACATAAATGTGGACTGCATTTTGTGGGCAACAGAAATCTCACTGCTCAACCCACAACACCAGAATACACTCTTCCATAGACTTCAATCGCTCTGGCCAATTTTTCACCAAGAAATTAAACTAAAGCAACAAAATGTGCTTGCAAGCTCACTGTATTTAGAAATCCCTATGGGTTTCTGAAACAATCCCTATGGGTGAAGTTGACCGCAGAAATACACGAACGTTTAGCGTGCATGGGGTTAGCGTGGAATTTGAGTTTTAAAAACTTGCTGTTTCCCTCAAGTATGTTGTGAGAAGCAGAATTATCTTGTGGCAGGATACAGGGCTAGGAGTCAAGGGTCTTCTTCCTGACTCTGCTGAAGATTTACTGTGTGACCAGAAATAAAACAGTCCGCCTATAAGGGCTCACTCAGGCTTGTGAACGAAAGCAAACACATTGATACACCACAACAAATTAGTGAAGGTGGAATTCAGCTTGCAGGCTGAGACCTCCCTATATAGAAGGGTCTAAGCTCCTCTTACAGCTTATGAAGATCTAGTCAATACAATGAACAGAGAGAATACCCAAAGAATAATTTGTCTCACTCTAAAATAGAGGCAGGGGTTAGTCAGCTGAGCTGCTACTGAGTTCTCTGCGCTGTAACTTGGGTGACCTGTGTGTACATGTTGAGACTTGGGGTCCTTCTCCTGAATTGATTCCCATCCCACCTGACAGCTGAACATCTCTGACAGTCCTGCACACACAACAGCAACAAGTTACAACGCGTCACTTCAAACATCTTCCATTTTAATATTTCTCTTCCAGAGACCCTTGCTTCCTCAACACTGTTGGCAGAAGCCAAACATCAGACTGGTGAAGGTCAAACTACCTTCAGTGACTTTTTAAAACTTCCAGGAAAGTCAGCAGGGATTAGGTAGTGCTCATCTGGTACTTTTTATTGGTGAAGTGATTGTAACTTTTAGCAGCAGTTTGAAGTAAGTACTTCCAAATGGCATGGAGGTATCCAAAAATGAGAACATCTGTCCACAGCCTGCACACTCACATTCTCCAGGTGTAGCATGGAGATAATTAATGCACATGAATGTTTCCAAGTGCTTTGAAATCCACAGACAAAAGGTGCACAAAGAAGTAGCTTTATCCTCATTTTTACCTCAACAAAAGAATTATTTGCACATACAGTGCAATATAGTATTTTGGGAGTACTACTTCTCTTTGATGTAAATCCTTTATTTGTCAGTACCATAAAGACAGTCCAGAAGCCACAGCATGAATAAGAGGGAAGAGTGCCTTGGAGTCAAAACCAGGGACATTAACAAAAGCTGGGACTTTGTTACGCTAGGAAAGAGAGAGGGATGACAACGGCTGTGTGAACATGACTTTTTGTGTTCCTACTGTGCTTGGTAGGGACGATGGGTGCCACACCTTTCCAGAGGAAAATTACTATAACAAAATGCTTTCCTGGTTTTCCCCATATTTTCTCTCCCCTAAAAGCCGATTTTAAAAATTGTAAAAAGCTTTGATGAAATCTATTGTTGACAAGTTTTCAGGAAGCCTTCCTGCTAGCAATACTGCCAAGGAATTTTGTTGTGTAAACACTATTTACCCTGTCTAAAACACTTCTCCCTAGTGAAATTCCCATTTACTGACTTCTAAGCAGTCTCTTTCAAGAACCAGAAATTTAATAACATTTGGCTCCAAGGCTGGCAACGTTTCAATGCCAGGCAGTCTGGTTATTCTTTCCATGATTACTGGGAATATCTGCTTCAACAACAACAACAAAAATATACAGTCAGCATATGTGTCTCAATCTCAGATCATACTCTGCTTCTTCCAATATGTGCCCCTATCCAGCTGCAAACTCTTCAAGCTTTGCCTCTAACCACTTGAATTACATTGTTACGTGCTGTCAATAATATAGTCTGTAGCAACTGGGAAATAAAAATATTGGCACAGCCGAAGGTAAATTGAATGGAAGATTTTTTTTTTTTTTAAATCCGGTGGATATTGTCAGATTACATTGTTCATTTTCTTACACAATCCAATTAAATAGAAAAGTTTGTGTTCTCTTTTTAACTTAACAGATGGTACCTTCGCGTTTATATTCTGTGACACTTTAATGGAAAGACTGTGTGATTCGGAGTAGCACAACATACGTGCAATATTGAAAACATCTATATATGCAAATGTTCATATTCTGTACAGATTCCTACCAGGTGATGTAAAGCTTAATTTAGAATATTAGTAAATCTAACCTTATCAGCCTGAGACACAGACGGATTTTTTTTTTCCCCATTTAGAAACAGGAAGTGGAGACAGGAGTAAAGTTTAAACTCTTACCTTCGTGCACCAATATTACACTTAGCAGCCATGGTAGGTGCAAGACAGTACTTCACTAAATGCCATTATCCTGTCTCAGGCTAGATCAGCCAGAAAGATTCATCCAGGATAATACCAGGTAAGAGAGAACTGCTGCAATCAACATCTATGGACGAAGAGAGATTGAACAGAAGAACAGGGAAGGTAAGCGAAAAAGAGAAGGCAAGGAAGCAGAAGAGAGAGGGAAGAGAAAGGAAAAAACCTCAACAAACAAACAGTGAGGGTGAGAGAGACAGGATCAGAAAAGTGAGACAGGCAGGGTGAAAAAAGGAGAGACGGATATAACCTTCACTAATGGAAGCAGCACTTTTTAGTAGACATTAATTTAACAGTTACTTTAATGGTTGATACTAGCTGTATGTCAACTTGATTGATGCTTTGTCACTTTGATAGTTAAGGTTATTGGTAGAGCTGCAGAACTGATGTATTATTACTTTAATTCTTCATTTGGGGGTTTTATTAGGGCATATGGGAATTTAAATTGAGTAACTAAAGAACCTGAATTGATTCACTGGAATCTGATCCCAGCATAGACACGACGGTGCCTAGCCTAAAAAGGAACGGTCTGTGTGAAGGCATTTCAGAGGTTTCAAATATGGAGACTAGCCTGCACTTCTAATCGGAATACCTTTCTATACTGATAGAGCCATCCATGACATAACTGACCGGGAACCGTTATGGAATGACCATTACATTATTACATACATCCAGTTACTGCCTTATTACTCGCACGCTCTCCTCCTTTTTTTCTGCCAATCCACAGCCTACCTTAGGCTGAAAGCCCTGCAGGTCAAGGACAATGCCTATAAAATAACCAGGACACAGTGGAATAAATCAAAACAAATGTATTTCAGGAAATGTGATCTTTCCCATTGGAAACGTGCAATTAGGTTTGCAAAATGTAATCCACGTAAACTCTTCCCAAGCTTCCAACCTTATTTGTAGGATGATATGGAAAAAGAGAGTCTTACAGTTGAAACATTTCTCCACAGCTGCCAAAGAGCCGAATTCTGTACTTGTTCTTGGACAATCCAACTCTCTAGTTGAAAAACTCAGCTGAGGCTGTGCTGCACCAAAACCATGGTAGCTTTGCTGTAACTTCTAGCGATCTCTTTGCACAAGAAAAGAATCTTAACATTGGTCTCACATAAACGTGCGACACAGAAGCAACTGCTTCTTGAAAGACTTTCTTATGCCGTGCCAACACAGCAGGTGTGCAACCCTTGCTGTTCTGCATTAGAAATGCCTCTCTTCTATGCATCAGATCTTTTCCCCCATGCACTAAATTTTTTTCCTGTACACAGTTTTATGTCTGCTGAAGATCCCTATCAGTCATGTTTTAAAAAACTTAAATTAAAATAAATGGAGAGAAACTTTAAAGAGAGCAATCATTTAGCTAATTCATCTTTAAAAGGTTTCCCACCTAACTTGATTCAGATGTGATTTGCCTCCAAGGCAGCTCTAATAGGAAACATCAAGCATGGTTTTGTAAAGCAGGTGCTAGTAGGGAAGAACCTAGGGGGGACCCCAGACCACCTTATGCTGCAAAAAAAGGAGCACTGAAGTCTGGGCCAGGCTTACTATTTACTTGTTTAGGAGAAGGCAGAGGACAGGAATGTCCTATGCTCTGTCTGCTTTAAAATAAGCGTCACAAAGAAGGGGAAGGAGATGTCTATGCCTGTGCAATTTTTTTTTTGTTGTTATATAGCCAAAAAAAAAAAAGATTCTGCTGAGCTTCCCATTTGTTTCAGCTTGTTAAACAAATTAGGAACGTTCTACTGGGGTTGAGCAGGACAGGCCAAAAAGATTTTCATTTATGAGAAAAACTTTCCTACGCACACTTTTGATCCAATGCTAACAGAGTTAACAGGGTGCATTTTGGGAAACAGAAGACATATTTAGTTACTTTTTAATGCCTGCAGGCTGATGTTTTCCAGCTGGTTTAGACTGTATTTTTCTCTTTTTTCTGCTTGACGTAAACTGGGAATTTGAAATACTCCTCCTTTATTGGACATCCAACCAGAGATTCTCACATGTGGTATTTGAATGACTGGGCAGTACAACCCCTAAAGTGCATTTGGTCATGCAGTATTAAATATCACTTTCCCTCTGGAAAGCACGTATCAGATTTCTGACCTGGTAGCAAGCTAAAAGCTGACAATGGATAAGAAGAAAACAAGCATCACTGCAGAATTTCCAGATTCTTTAGAGGCCAGTATGCCTCTTACTACTCATCTGCCTCTAGACAGACTGAAAGACTGAAATACTGGTGTCAGTACTCAGAAGCTTCTTAGGGATGTAAGTCTCAGATCACTTTGAATCCCCCAATCTGCACAGAAGGTGCATAAAGATTTGGCCAAACACAAGAGTCTCCTGGTTTTTAATACAAATGCAATTTTTAATCAAGTTCTTGTAACAAACGATGGTCTTACCGTGCTGCTGCTATGAATTAATTTCTGTTCAGAATTATTATTAAATTGTATTCAAATAAGAATTGCGGAATTTGTCCAGGCCCTATTGAGCCATTCCATACCATCTCTTTATGATAGAAATTTCTTTGTGACAGGAAGAAACAATGCTCTAATATAGTCTTCTGCATCTTCAGAGTTTGTATTAAAACAGTCATTAGCATAAGGTTTAAAAACAAAAACCGTTCCTATCATTTCCTGTCATCACATCCCTTTGCAGTTGCTGAAGAGTAGAGCTATGGAAGCTCACTGAGGAGCAACAGAGTCTTGAACACAGGAATCACCTCCTGGATGTTCATATGAAATACTATATTTGAGTCCACAGAAATCCATAGGAACACAGGTGCGAATATTCCTTTTTCTACAAGTACATACAGACACAAAGGCATGCCTTAATCCAAAAAGTTAACACTCCCTTTTCTCTCCAGTGATCACCTGACTTTTCTGGAACTCTGCTTGCTTGAAAATCCTTAAACAGATTTTTTTTCTTTAAACGAAAGTCCTTATGTTATTTTACAATGACAACTCACACTTAAAAAAATACGGTTTTATAGGCCAAGATGTTTTCTCAATTTGTATTGCTGAATAACCTTTTTTGGTACTACAACACACTCAAACGCTGCTGAAAAATTAGACCAATTGAAAGTGTCTACTCACCAGAAACCAAAGGAATTGCCTCACAGTGCTAAAGTATATGCTAAGTAGCTTCTGCGTACCAGAAATCTTCTACGTCACCAGCTGTGTGCCATCAGCAATGTTGGCAGAAGAGCAGTTAGGCTTGCATTTTTATCCAAAGCCATTCTGGCAGTTTTGTCAATTTGTTTTTCATTTGCTTTATATTTACTCAAGCAGTACTTACCATCTTCAAAAATTGCTCCTATCTGAAATGATAATTCAGAGCTATGTTCTGCTTCACATGGATAAACTGCTCTTGCTTTTCGGTGGGCAACACTGAAAAATTAAATCATGAATTATAGTCATTTTTTACTATTATGAAGACACCCTCCTTTCTCAATCACACTCTCTCCATTCTCATTTAGAGATGACTAAAACTTCAAACACAATCTCACATGCATCATTACAGGCTTATAATTCATACACACAAATGCCAAAGCTGAAGCTTCACAGCTTACTGTTGGCATTTCTGAATATCATACACCCAATATGCACACTTATTTTTATGATAGTTAAACTTGACTTTCAATTGCAGTTAAAATTTTACCAAGTTCTAATCAGGAATGTAATCGATAGTAGGCAAAGCATACTATAGTTAATTTATAGATTAATCATCATTGTATCTTCTGAAACATTTCTTCACAAATCTTGCAATTCAGCTTTTCACTATCACTGTACAGAATCCGCTTTTTGTATTTGTTTATGATACATTACTAGACTACCGAAGATGCTGTTTTGTCCTAAGCGCAGCAAATTTTCTAACATTTCAGGCAGTATTTTAGAGGTGTTCTCAGGATGCTCAGCAATAAGCCATCAATACGAATTTGTCCAAAGTACTCATTTCTCCAAGTACCATAAGCAAAGATGTTGGAATATATAAGTATTTTTGGCATGTCTCATTTAATCACGCCTTTGCAAACTGACAGTTTGCTGCTGCCCAATGATGCTTTGTTTAGACACAGCACCCACACCATTAAATCATCTTTTGTTGCGCCCAGGCAACAACAACTACACATAAAATATTGGGAAAGATACTCCCTGCCCCAAGGAACTTGCAGTCAAACAGACAACGCAGTTCTGGTGCAAAATGCAACCAGTAATGAGAAATGGAGTTTTGTTACCGAATGTTTGGTGACAGAAGAATTTATGAATATACCCAACTACTTCAATTAGAAGAGCAAATACTGTAAAACTTGAAGGGAAAAGCTAAGATGGTGAAGACCTTCAAAGGAATAAGTGAAAATACTTCCAAAGATGGAGAACAACACAGAAGGAAGCAGAAACAGGATGGAAGGAAAAGAAGCCAAAAGAATCAACAAAAAGAAAGAAACCACTGAGACAAGCAAAGACGTGGGAAAGTTTTTTGGAGGCAAGAAGGCTAGGTTGAGAAACTTAAATTTGACATAGGTGGCTAGGGAGAAGAAAGAATTTGTATTTTAAAAGACACTGTAAGAGAATCACTGCAGTAGAGAGACACTACGAATAAAGCCTAATTGACCACTCAAAGTCTGCTTGTGTTAACCACAAGCCACTGACTCAATCTGGGTGTCTTCTATGAAAAAGGTGTTCAAAGGAAAAATAAGACAAAGTAGACAGCTATTTGATTCTGCCAAAATCGCAAAGGTTGCATTTCTTGATTTGAGATAATCATTCACATACTGCAGAAGACACGAATTAGCTATTTTTAAAAAGACATGGGAAAAAGGTGGCTAATAAATAACCAGTAAATTTGAAGCATACACTGTACCTTTCCACTGCTCTGTCACTCCCAGTGGCAGGGTTAGGGAAGAAGAAAGTGGATGGCGGAGTATTTGTGGCAGCTGGGTTAGCAGATGGAGTATTCATCCACGAGACCATCGATGGGCGGCTCTGACCAGGACTAGGAGGAAATACATTCAAGGCAGAATTGACAAAGTGAGTAGTGTTTCTTCTCATACCAAAATGTTTGAATCTTTCTACCTAGATAACTAGTTAGATACTTAAGTTCAAAACCAATAACAATGTCAAGCTGATTTTGCAGACGTGGCCATCATATGATTCTGCATTTCCTTCTTGAAAGTATTTCTCCTACATGCCCTACATCCTAAGCTAAGACAAATTACCTGAGAGGTATGACATAACCAATAAAAAGACAAAATTCCACATTCCTCATCTAATAAAGACAGATACAATGAAACTGCATATAGCAGGCTATTATTTCAGCTGCCACTTTGCCTTTACAACTTTTGATGAATCTATTTAAAAATCTTCTCAGTGCTGTACTAAGGCATGTACGACTGGGAAGATTTCAAAAGAGGCTGCAGCTATTACAACCTTGGGATCACGATGCTGGCTCCAAATTGAGATCTCATTCGCATAACTGCATAGATACTGCCTCAGTGGCTGCCCTCACAAACACACTGTTCAAATACGTATTACATTAATGGCTGAACACACAGATGCCACAAGAAGAGAAAAAATAGCAGCCAAAGTTAAAACTTTTAATAGTCATTGAAAAACATACAAAGTCCTCTCCGACATAAAGGACGTTCCCAATTTTACACCTTAAAGAACTAAAGCGTTCCAGCACCGGAAGGCTTTCTTTCACTGCATGGACAAAACAACGTACAGTCCAAACATTTAATGTCAGCATATCTGTGGAACAAAGAGCTAGACCTCCAGCAGTTTCTAAGTAGAAACAGAATCAAAATCATTTGCACACAGCTTTCACACACGAATCATCGCTCAGAAGCGCAGACTTCACAATACAGCATTTACAAGCTCTTCTTATTCCAAGATTAACCGCTTAGATAGCGTAAATCTGCAAATCACCACGAAAATCTAGGAATCCAGTCAAGAAGGTATTTGTGGGGATGTAAATGCACGCCTAATAAAGGCAGATTAACCAAAAGCAAAAAAGGGATCAACAATCACCCCAGTTACAACTGTAAATGAATAAAAGAAAGCATGAAACCTAACGTATAGCTGATTTTAATCTTCTTGTGCACTGCGATATTTAATTTCTAGAAGAAAGGATAGTTATTGTTCGCTTGCATAACAGGGTTTACAAACAAATTCAACTTTTACAAACTGATTTCCCTAGCCAATACATCTCTCAGGCATTCTAGCAATTACGTAGTTAAGTAGACATTTATTTTTATTATTAATTTTTAAATTGAATACATTATAAAATGGTGAACGGCACATTCCTTATTTAACAAGACAATAGTTTTTCCTTTGGATCTGTGTCAGGCAGCATTTGGATGACAACTGGAATTCACAGCATAAGAAAACAGCATTCTACAGTTAATTCCACTAATAAAAATGAAACTTAAATGTGCTGGAATCATAACCAGAAGGCTTTATCAAAACATGCTCCACTTTTAAAACTATCAGATTTACCAAATAAAGGAAGGAATTATATGTAGTAAACCGAATGAAAAGCTGGATTGTGCCAACTAGAAGCATATTTCATGCCTAACTTTGGGAAGAGGATATCTAGTCTGCTTCACTGCTTCTGAATCTTCCACTACACAATTATTTACATCTTTCAATAACTACATACCTCTGAAGACCAGCACCCACATAATTTTGGGGTTTACTTTTACTTGACCTTGTCCTCTTCCTCTCATTTTTATCTCATCATTGAAAAATCTTCCTCGGGTAAAACAAAAACCTTCAGCTAAAAGTGACTTTATTCAGAGAAGAAAAACAAAATGTGAACACCAGCATTTGTATTATTTTCTCTAAAGACTGAGGATAAAAAAAATTCTCAATGGTAAAGTTTATAATGTTTGTTATAAAGTAGACTATTTCTCCCTCATTCTGCACATAATGTATATGAGCAGAATTAATTTTAACTCAGTAACATAGAAGGTGAACCTAAGACAAAAGCTTTTCAAAAGTAAATTAAAAAAAGTATTCTACTTGCATAGACTAAACTATTATAGTTAAAACAAGCCCAATATTTAAAGAAAAAACATTTTCCTTGTGCTGTTATTTATTCAATTCAAATAAATTCCAACATTGAGATTGGTGTCAGGCTAATTTCTGAAACCTGTAAAACTACAGAAAATATAAAAATAATATTCCAAGTATATTGCCAGAAGACTATTAAAATGTTTTTAATTCAAACCATCACGATTCAAGAATATTCCACCAAGTGGTCTTCTCTAGTGCATACCTCAGATGTGTGTTGTTTGGTTTTCAACAAGTGAATAATAAAATCTTCCATTTATTAAATATTTCATTGAAACATGCATCATATTAATCTATGCAACTTAGTGGATCAGCTCTAGAACAACACACACCGCCTGCGTGTAAGACACAGGATTAATGATTTCAAAACACTACTCAGAAGAGTCTACAAAAGATACTCTCCGGCCCAGGAAAGCAGCAGTCATTTGTAAGAATCCTTGGAATAAATACTAGATGGTTTCATGCTAAGACCTCGAGAGGAAATAAAAAGAAATAAAAAAAAAAAAGGTGTGCAAATAAAGGAACAGAAATGCAATAAAATGTTCAGAACCACGTCACGGCATGTTTATTTCTCAAGTTACAGAGCCTCAACAAGAAGGGTAATTTATCAACTAGTAAGACCACACTGTCCTTTACCAGGCAGCATTATACAAAAGCATGTAAAAACCGGCAGGTTTTCTACGAATTCTGAGTGAAAAAACACTCCAGACGTGCAGGTACGTGATGCGCTGGGCTCTTCCCTCCCCCACTTTTTGATGAATTCCTTTAATACATTTCAGCTGCAGTGAAAGCATTGCAGTACGGCTCCTGAATTTGCCTGTCACTTTCAGCTCCTTGCTACCAAGCAAGAGATCACGCTCTAGCATCCAGCAGGGGGGAAAAAACATTTTTTAATAGCAATAGTTTCACCATGTTAAGGAGAAGAAAAAGAAAACAATAAAAAAGCTTTAAATATTAAGCATGTTCTAGAATTTCAAGGGGTTTTTTATTTACTGTACTTGGCTATCTCAGGAACCACCTAATTTTATTATTAAAAGAGAAGGTTGTACTCAATAGGAAAAATCAGTTCCAATGTTGTAGTGTGTAAGTACCAAACTGCTGGATTTTATTTTTTTTCTTGAAAAGACTCTTGTGATAGCAAATTTACCTTGCTATAAAGCTTTGCGTGCCTTGTTTATCAAGGTGATGATATATTAGAAAGTATTGCGTATCTTATCACATAGCATCTCAACTTTAAGACAGCGTGTTGAAGAAATTGTTTCTTCTACGCCTAAAATGAAGGCAATGCATTCCCTTTGGGGAGCAAAAAAACCCCAAAAGCCTGACATAACCATCTCTCTCTGAGGAAAAAATGCTATTGTCTGGCATAGTTAACACTGGGAGAAGGGAGGAGGGGGGAATGGCCTTACTGAAAATAAGCTAGAGATTTTGTACTGATATTCAGAAACAAACTCCTGAAAACAAGATTTTATTGGATGTTTATCTGTCTGGTTCCTAAGGTAACACAGCTAAAGAGCAGCCTCTTATCTTGAGAGCGAGGAAGAGACTCTGTGAAAAGAATCTACACTGCAACTCTTGAGAAAAAAAGGGTTGTTTCATAGATGAGTTTGGCAGCCCCATGGCTGTCGTATCACAGCGTCTGGCTGACAAACTCAATGAAAGCGTTCTTAAAAGGTTTCATTATAAGACGACACAGTATATCAAAAGGTGTCGGTTATTTCTGATTCGATATGCAATCCAATACTCTCCACCACTAGACAACGATCTTCCGGCGCATTAAAACCCCTGTGCCTTGGCGAGGTTAGGGAGCAGAAAAATACATGGACAGAATTCTAGAAATTGTCATAGTTGCAGTAAAGCTGGAGACAAAAAAGGACAGCATGTCCTCATTCATGTCCCTCTGAAAACAAACTCCACTCCCAAAATTTAAAGTATGTAACACGCACGCAACATTCCTGAACCCTCATTGATACAGAACACATCAGCCAGCACTGAAATAGAGGTTTTGTTAAACTTGGATTGTGAAGTCTCAGTGAAGCAGCTAACACATTAGTGAAACGATCTTTCACGCCAGTCTGATAAATCTGAAGCTAACATCTACAGCAGCTGTCCTAAATCAAAGCATTTTAAATGATAATTCATACAAAACAAAAACGAACTATGTACATCTATAAGCTTATAGCATAATGCTGTTCCTTTTATAAACAAAAACAGGGGGCTGTGTTCCCTGGAATCATGCAGGGGAAAAAAAAAAAAAGAAAAGAAAAGAGAAGGAAAAAAAAGAAACTTTAGCTCAGCACAGTGGTTGCACCCACATCTCTCCCTGCCCTGAGCACACACACTGCTTATTACCCTGTCCTCACACAGCGATGCTGCTGTCAAGCCTAGCTGCCCAGCCCACTGGGGGACAAGGAAATGGCAAAGTCTATTTTGTATGAACCACATGACTAAGTTATATTATGCCTCTTTCAAAGAAGCTGCAAAATGAGGGCTATTGCTCTGCTTGCATAACAAAAGGGTACCAAAAGAAGTGCCTGCTCCACTAAACTTGGCTCTCAAACTGCTGAGTCACTGAAGAGGTGGCGGCTGAAACAAAAACGAACTGCAAAATAAGCACAATGAGCAAAGAGCACTGCTACATACCTGGACTGTGCCTTCTGCAGCTCTTAAAGCATCTTCTTTTATTAAAATAAGATGATGACATGAGATTTTATAAAAAGTTTTCAAGACACTGAAACTGAAGTCACTCATCATTTACGTAAAATTGCAAATTCGCACCACTGCCAGGAAGTACAAAAGAAACTATTCCAATTTTAAGGAGACTGTAGATGCAGTCTACTCGTGTAGACAGAACAAGGCTGATGGGAATTCATTCAGCAGTCAAACAAAATTAATAACTATCTCCAAAGCTTCTATTACATGTGGAACACCACTATTTCTGCCCTCCCTTGCCATCCGATGGCTTTTAACATCAGCTTGCTCACCGGGAAGTTGAACAGCCTGAGATTTCACGAGGAATGATTAGCTTCTTCCCAGCCTCGTCACAAAGACCCTGAAAGCACTCAGGATGCTGTGCAGCATGGCTCTCATCACCATTTTGAAAGCCTCTGTCGGTATTACCACCCCCAAAACGATGCCCATAGTGTAGCACGTATACACCACTGAGCTAGGTAAGAGAGTATTTTAGCCTAAGGAAAACAAAGAACAACTGCAAAAGAAATGTAAGAAAGAATGAATTATTTCCCCTGTCCCTTGCATATTCCTGAAAAGCCATTTACATTGGTGCTTCTATTTCTGCCCCGGGCTTTGAGTATTTCAGTATTTGGACTGCCAGGATTTTACCTTACATAGTCCTACAGCAGTATTCATGGTGGGCTTTGGTTTGAAACTATGACTCTTACTATTCCGAGCCCAGAAATGTAACCGCTTTAACGAGCCATGCATCTCCACTCATATACACACACAGTGAAGAGGTCTGAGGGACAGGATGCTTTCCATCCCCTCCAGTTGCAAAATCCCAAAGGCTTAGAGAGGGAAAGAGAAGGGGACAAGGGAAACAAATACTCAGACAGTATCATCATCTTGAGGAAGGCTACCCCACATCCCACACCATGACTCCCATCCAGAACACCCATCAAAGGTCACCAAGATCCAGCTCCCTAGGAAACTCAGAGACCCTGCAGTCTCAGATCCCCAAAATGAACTCTCCAGTTGAAGAACAAGACATCAGTTTTCATGATCTGAATGAAGAAGATACCATGCAGACAGGGGAACTTCCAACCAAAAAAAAAAAAGGAAGAGACTGACCCAATGCCAAAAACTCAGCACTCTGAGGGGTAAGCCTGCAAGCTCTGTAGATAAGCTCCGGCATAGGACATTGCACTGTAAGTACAAACAGATCTCATGACAACAGTGGGCCAGTTAACAGCAACAAATCTTCCCTTATCAGAAAAAGATCCTCAGAAAGATTAATTACACAACACATACAGAGTCCAGGGAAGACCAAGTGTTCACCTTTTCTGGTTCATTCTGAGGTCAAGTGAAAATGGACATCAGGTAGTCCACAGTGTTTTAGGCAATGGCTTGTAATCCACCTTTCAATCAATCAGTCATCAGAATAAGGGAAACCTACACTAATCCGTCGGAGGTGAGCTACCATTACAGACAGCACTCTGGGAAAGGCTAAATAAGACAGACCTCATGTCAATAAATGGTTCTGGCCCACTGGGAAGTCAGTGAAGAGCTCCATCGACACCACCAGCCTGACTGCTGAAGGTCAAGATGAGCAAAATTAGTCCTTACTCCAAAATTCTGGAATTACTGCAGGTAGTTCGAGTTTGTGAACGAAGGCAATTCAATATTCTCAAAACCAGTATTAGTCACAACCTCCTTTCCCCTCTATGATAATATGAAGTAGCTGCCTTATGACCCCTTCTGCTAGGATTAGAGGAAGTAGGCTCTACAGCTGCAGGGAAGGACCTCTTGTCAAAGCAACACCTCAGAAAAAAGAATGTTAGTGACGTGAACGTGCAGACATGTACGAGACCTGACATGGGAGCAACAGAGAACAATACCTAACCTAGACACAAAAAGGTAACACCTCAGTCAGAAGAGTCATCGGAGGTGCAGAAATCGGAAGGAGGAGATGAAAGTAGAGCATGCCCATGCCTTACACAGATTCAGAGAATCAAAATGCATTGGCAACTGAGTGTGTGCAGGCCGCACAACCCAGAAAGAATAAGCAATTTTTTCTCTGAAGAAAATCTGTTGCAGGACCTGGAATTTCAGGTGTATTCAAATACAAGGTCCTACGGTTTAAGATACGATATGCTTCTATTTCTCAAAGAGGAGACATCAGTCACCTTTTTTGGCATAGAGTAGGTTATTTATAAATGTTAAAAAGCCCAAAACTATGCTCAAAGATATTAATTTATAAAGCATAATAATACAGAATTGGGAAAAAAGTATTTTAATAGTACCTAAACAACATAAACCAGGTTGAAGATTTAAAACAATTTTGATTTAAGTAACCAAAGTCAGGCAGTAAATTCTATAATGAAACCACAACAGCCACAAAAAAAGTTCCCCTCACCCTTTTTTAATTGAATTATAGCACTTCATGTCTGATATGGTATCTTTTGCACTATCACCTACTTCACTACAAGAGGAAATTAGTGAAAAAATTTGTTGTCTTTCATGGACTCTTAACTTCACTGTACCTTTACTTTTTCACATGTATTTATTAGACACAGACATACATACCTAGTTGAGCTATCACTGTATCTATATATTTTTTGCATGTGTGAAGCTATAATACAATCTGGTAAAAGTCAAACCATGTATCACTGGCTTTGTACTGCATGTTAAAGGGAAGACCGACTATTGTTCAATAGTTCAATTCAACTTTACAAGAGCTATCCGTACCTCCGAAACCAAGATCAGCACTATTATCAAAACAGCTTGGGGACTAGCTTAAAAAACGTAGTCAGCTTCTTAGCATCTGAAATGCTGAACTTCTCTTTGGAAACTTCGTATTTTGAATTAGTAAAAATGTGAGTTTTATACACTATAGGAATAAAAAACTGAGTAAGGCGCGTATTTTTCAGTGCCAATCAGGAAGGCAGAAAGTAATGTCCGGGTCGCATCCTTCAGCAAAGAGCTATCAAGCCTCTTGCAAAAGATGTAGCAAAAAAAGATGTTTAGAAACAAATACCACCACCCCACAAACCAGCTCCACGTGCACTAACCTGGGAAGTGAGAAAGAAGATCAAGTAGCAACATCAATACCTTAAGCAAAAATTGCCAAACAATTCACACCACCACTATAAAGCTCACATTGCATTAAGTGCATCCTTACACAACACTTCAGGCTTCCTCCAATTTTAAAGCAGACAGCACTACGTATTCACACAAGGAGCGTACAGCATCTCATATGCTATAAACTCAAATTACAGTTTACTGAGCACCCACTTTCCTTTACAGGCAAATCCTAAATTCCCGACCTTTTATTCTTGTTAAGCCCTGTCCTCTCCTACTGCTTTTTCTTCTTCCTCCTCCATGAAATTTGGGAATAAATTCAGATTTCCCCCTTAGCACTATGGGCTACTGGCCACAATATGTTTGTATTTTTGTCCTCCTCTTCCCCTCGCTCTTCTTTTTATGGCTCAATTTTGTATGTTAACTCATTTTATTTCCTGAATTTCCAGCCTGGTGTTTTTCTTTACTCACCTTTCCCCTTTCCACTCTATGTCTTCCCCTCATCTATTGTCAGCAGATTCCTGGTGCTTCTGGTGACACCTTTTTATGAATACTTTTCCTTACCAACACTGCCAACTGCCTGCCTGTTGCCACAGAACCTGCAGGGAGCAGCAATCTGCAGCAGCAGAACAGAACAGAAGAAATAGCAAAAATACTACTAGGAAAGAAAGTAAGAAAACTCAAATTCATTTGCCATGAGAGATTAGCAATAACCCTTGCTCAGATCAACCAGGGTTTGAAGCAACTCTGAAGGAAGGAGAAAAGGGTGAATCGTGGGGTCTAAACTCCCCAAGTAATTTGCAGCTGTAGGGTAGACAACAGTTTAGGGGAAACTGATGGCTATGGATAAAAGATGGTTGGAAGTTTGCTTGGTTAGGGTTGGAGTTGTTTGCTTAAATTCAGGTCAGAATAATATTACGGGCAACTCACAAAATGTATCTTTTCTTTACGGAGGGATGTCCTGGTTTCGGCTGGGATAAAGTTAATTTTCTTCCTAGCAGCTAATATAGTGCCCTGTTTTGGATTCGGTATGAGAAGAATGTTGATAACACACTGATATTTGAGTTGTTGATAAGTAATGCTTATACTAAGTCAACAGCTTTTTTGCTTCCCAAGCTCTGCTGGGCAAGGAGGTGCACATGAAGCTGGGAGGAGACGCAGCCAGGGCAGCTGACCCAAACTGACCAAAAGGATATTCCATACCATACGACGTCATGCTCAGTATGTAAACTGGGGGGAGTTGGCCAGGAGGGACGATGGCTCAGGAACTAGCTGGGCAGCGGGTGCTGAACAACTGTGCTGTTCATCACTTGCTTTGTATATTCTATTATTATTACGTTCCTCTTTGTTCTATTAAACTGTCTTGATCTCAGTCCATGAGCTTAACTTCCCCCCCCAATTCTCCTCCCCACCCTACTGTGGGGGTCGCAGGGCAAGTGAGCGAGTGGCTGTGTGGTGCTTAGTTGCCAGCTGGGGTTAAACCACAACAAAGGAATAAAATGTCACAATAAATTACCTACTTGTTAAACCCAAGGCACAACACAACAAATATCACTGTATTAGTACATTCTACTTTACAGACTTTTATACTGGCAAATTCCTGAAATGGGGAGTATTGACTATTTTCCAGTGTCTCAAACAGCAGAAGATACAGATCAAAGAAAGCTGCTACAGAATGCTTATATGGATAACTGCATTTCATCTAGAAGCCACTACTTACCTTCAGAACGCTGGCTATAGCAGCGATCTGAATTAGAAGAAACATGCGAGAAACTGGGTGCATCTAACATGGAACCCCCCGCCCCAGAACCAAATGTGGCTTTGATGGAAATAATGAGCATTTTGACAATGTACTACTGGTGAAATTACACCAACACTAGTCCCAAAACAGCCTGAAACATGATCTTACAGAAACAGTAATGACCTGGAGCTCTGTCAGAACAAAGTGGACTTTGACAGTGTTTCCAGTGGAACCTCAGCAAGACAGATGGCTGTACAGGGTTAATTCTGTAGCTTGAGGGCAAGTGTGTACAGACACTTAAAACAGAGACAAAAAAGAAAGAATGCAAATGCTCTGGTTAACATTAAACTGAGATTGCTATTGCTGGTCTGCCTTAAAGGGAAAAAAAAGTGGAGAGCACTACGAGGGAGGAATACTCTGTCCAGCTCACTATCATAATTATAAATTTATGTCTGAGATTAGCTCGTGCTAAGCATCCTTGGACAGAACGGATTTTCAAACAATGTATGTTTATGACATGGGTCTCCATCAAGCAGAAAGGCAATTTGGAGTTTGAATCCTGTGCCTACATAAACTACTCCGCAACTTTGTGATTGACAGGGGGGGAAAAAGCTCTCTGGGTTCTACCATAGCGTGTACATAATAAATAAAATGTATTCATTTTTAGTATTTGGCTCTAGGTGGAAGTGTGAAAGGTTGAGAAGTTTAGGGTGCAAGATAATCTTAGAACAGCAAACTTGGGTCTCCTCTGAGAATCACCCCTGCCGTGAGCAGTAAGAGCCAACCATCACCCAACTCTCTCTACTCACCCCTACAGCGGTACACGACAACACAGGGCATGTGTCTGACGCACACAGAACTTTCAAAGAAAATCAGCAACAGGCAGACAAACACTGAGACACGAAAACCAACAGCTCAGTGGGGCTTCAAAACAGCACGTATGTGAAACATCACCTTCCAGTTACACTGTATGCATAGTACATCTTCAAGTACTGACACAGCAATTGAGCAGTCAGGGCTTTGTGAGACATTTCAAATCGGTGGTATAGCCCTTGCTCTCTTCGCTTCATTCACCACTCTGGCCATGCAGTGCTCTCCTAGTGCCGGCCAGGAGGTGAGGGTGTATTTCCTGTCATTTGGTGCTCCTCTCACCATGCTGGAAGCTGTAGCTGCTTTTGTTTTTAAAGGCAGGATAAGGAAAGGGCATGCGTCACAAAAACCTCTGCCAGGAAACATCATGGTGACAACAGCTATCATTCAGGATAAAACAAGTTTTCCTTTCCTGAAAACAAACACCACAAAAAGTATTCTTGCTATCCATCACACATTATTGCTTAAAGCAAACTACTGATAGAAACCAACTTTGGAATATCTGACATATCTTGACCCACAATGCAACATTCCTGCCCCGGGAAACAATGCAAGCATCTCTTCTACCACAAAGACGACACCATCACCTTGTTGACTACATAACTCCATAGTGATTGATCTCTTACAAGTAACACCCATGTGTTAGAAACATCAGCACAAACTTGAGAAACCGGATCCTCTTGTATTTCCATATCCCCTAGACTTGGTACGGTATTTACCGTAGCTCAGTCAAGACCTGCAATACTATTTTAGAGAGGATACTGAGACTTCAAGAATTGGTTTTGTTCCAATTCGGCACAAAATGCAAAATATTTTGAAATCCCACACAAACAGAAAGGATTGTTCTCCACCTAATTCTGGGATAGTCCAATTTATCAGAATAGTCTGCTACCAAAGCAGAGTTCAATAGCCAATGCCACATTTCCTGGAGCTGCGAGAGCTACCACAGCCACACAATGGCAAGTCAACAGCCACCCTTTCCTGCCCACAGGACCCCATGATGCACAACGACTGCCAAAGTCCACCAAGTACATTCTCTGTTGCAGGCATCTACCTCTGCCATTAATAGAGTGGGGCTGTTCTGGGGTTTTTTTTTTGGTTTGGTTTTTTTTTTTTTTTTTTCTCGCTAAGGCAAGGCTCTCTGAATCATCAGAACGAGCAGGGAAGCCAATTTCGTGAGAAATTAGAGGAAAGTGCACCGTTCACAGACTACTCTCTGTCACTGTCTAGGCTTGTTACAGAGGTAACTCTTAAGCTAACTTTACAGACAGGTGAGTGGAAGAAAGAAACTTCTTCTGACAAATATTCTAGGTGCACATACCATGCGCTTTTTTTTTTCTTCCAAACAGAATTAAGTACTGCTTCCAACCGAGCACAAAACCTCAAGCCATCAAACAAAGTTTCCAGAACAGCAGTACAACATAATTTTTGATGAAAATTAACAAATGCAAAAAATGCTATGTTCCTTCCAACACCTGAAGTTCCTCAACACTCTGGATAAAACCAACTCTTCTTTTATTTTCTGAAGTGACATCACCAAATTTCTGCTAACCCTATGTACATTAACTAGCTATGCTTGCTTTCACAAACATTTCAGTTTTATACCATATACACTATATTTTCCACACACGCACCTCTTTTCATCAAATACGACTTATTAATCCTACCCATTACTAGTGGACAGTACAAGAGGATAAGGAAAGAGTAACTCCAGTCCTCTACTGAAGAAATGACATTTATGTAAAATACCTATAAATCTGGAAGTCTTTCAATACATATGAGAAAATATAGTTCTAGCTAATAAGTACTCTAATCAGCAGTTAATTATGTATGTGTGCATACAGAAATGTAAACCCATCGTATGGCTACCTATACATTCTCATGCATTGCATACACCTACACATATATTTCACACACTTGCTTCATCAACAGAACAGGCTACTTAGAATGCCAATATGGAAAATACTTGTAACAAATCTTTTCTCCAGACCTGCTCCTTCCATCTTCTTGGCACTGAAGGTTGGAAAACTTTGTCTTGATATGTTAAAGTTTGTATGAATAGCAAACCAGAGAATTCAATTCAAGTTCAACTTCTGATTTAAAAAACAAGTTATGTTCAGCTTTTTGTGTATCAAGCTGAATATGCATTACAGAGATAGGACCAACATTGTAAGGTCAAGTTTTGCTAAACTCAAGTCACACTCAAAAACTGAACACCTAGGGAGTCTATTGAAAGTGACAGACTGCACTTTCATTGGAAAACAGGCATGTAATTTGTTAAGAAGAGATTAATAACGATAACGTCAGACAACAGCATCTTAGCACACACTCATTACAGTGTAGTTATCCAAACCCAAAATTTGGCCCTAAATCCTAATAGCCTTGCATCTAGGTGTAGCTTAGCACTCCCTTGAAATAAAACTAGGGTAATACATCATACAGAGAATAACTTACATATTCATTGCCTAAATAAAAAACATTTAAAATTTGTAACAGGTCACAGGAAAATGCACTAGGCTTCTGTAGAAAAAGAACATTTATTTCCTACAAATATTCAAGTAGCCCCTAAACTCCAGTACAATACATAAACACACACCTTCCTGTAGCAGAAGAAAACAGACACAATTATATGCAATTTGTGAAAGTCACTCACCACCAAACTGAAAAGGGAAACGTGCTTCATGTGCACTATCATACCAGTGGAAAAATCGTTACTTAATATTCAGGTTACTTACAGATTTGTTGTCCAGCCTGCGAGATCTCCGCTGTCCGTAATAAGGTGATTTCCATCCAGGAGCCCAGTGGGGCTACTAGAGAAGGCAGGTGTCGGGGACTGGGAAGAAAGAGAATCCATGCTCCCAGTTGGGGTGTCTTCTCTGGGAGAGCTGTGACTGTCAGCTAGAAAAGAGAGCACAAGTCAGAAGGATGCTAAAAGAACCTTCTCATGAGCCAAAGAAGCTGCTTTGGTAGCAATGTCCTGAAATACATACAAGAAGAAACCTTACTGTCCCATCTTCACAGGGTATTTTGGAGGACACGCAAGCCCCCAGCATTTCCCCAAAAGGCTCCACTGCACAATTTCCCCCATCATTATCGCTAGGCTATCTTCACAACACAACGTATTCCCAGTCCCCTTTTCAACATGTGTTGTATGCAGATGAAATACTAGATTTTGAGGGGGCGTTTTTAGACAAACGCATCGCTTCAGATAACAAAATAGTTTAAACCACACACATTTGCGCGTCTCTCTAAAAACACAGTCTCTGAAAATAATTTAATACACACTTGAGGAGATGATTGCTCTCAAGTACCATAAGGACAATCCTCTCAGACGTGAAACAATGAAATTTTAAAAGGTCAGAATAAGCAGAAGATCTCTAACAAACATGCAATACCCAAGAATATTACTTTTATTACTCCTTTTTAACAGTGTTAAGAGAACTCACTGTATTCTGGTCTACTATTTGCTTTCATGGGCTACTCTTAGAATACCACTCAGGAGGCAACACATTCAGAAATGATTACTTAAGAAAGCATTAAAGGAACACCATTCCTATCCCATGGACAGTAAGAAAAAGTCACCAGTGTGTCACAACACTCACTGCACACCACGCCGACACATCTAGCCAAACAGCGCGTTCTTCACTGAAATGCTAACCTTCACCTACATAGCTTTTCCTTTTTCAATTTTTATTTAAACATCAGTTATACATCTTATAAATTCTAAAGGAGTATGAAATGAGGATGATTGCAAACATTAAAGTGTCCAGCACAACTAAGCCCACAGTTTCAAATAAGGCCTGTGGCTGTTTCCAGAATATTTATATTTAACAGTAATAAGGGTCACTTCCAGCCACCCTTTACAAGGCTCCCTGCATCCTTTCCTTTCCTCCTTCGTCCATCCTGCTCCCACTAGCACCCGTGAACATGGCCCACACCCCTGCTAAATAACAACATCACAAAAATCCCTCTAGAGTGTATTAGACACTGCTGACCCCACAGTCTTGGTGAAAGAGTCCAGAACCGAAGCTTTGCGGAAAAAAAAATGAACAACTAAATCCTAACACAGCATCGCAACAATGTGATGAAAAACTGTTAAAATACTGTGCTCGACAAGCTGTATCTCCTATATACAGTCCTACACAAGGCAAAGTCCTGTGCCATATTACTTTCTAATTCTAAATGATTTAGATCTGCACAGCAAACGACTGAGCTTAATTCTGCTTCATCAAGCTAAGCAGTACTGTTGCAATTATTTCTTTCATTTATTATTTTTTTCTTAATTAAAAACGCAACAACAATGAAACTTGGACAATGAAAAGCCACCTTCACTGGATAAAATCCTTCTCGCAACTTTATTACTACCGCAACCAGTTCAATTTCTTCTGCTTCAAAAGCAGAAAGCTAACGAAGCATTCGTCTGCTTCCCCAGCCACCTCGTCCTCGCCCCCTCCCAGCAACTCTCAGAGAACAACCTCCCTAGAGAGTAAAATGGCATACAACTAAAAACACTGACATGATAGAAGTCATCATCTGGAAATTTCTCCCTAAAGCAGCTGCTAATTTAAGGATCTAAATTAGCCTGTAGTGACAAAGTACGATAGGATCTGAGGAGGAGAATGTTAACCTGGCAAAGTGAGTCACACACACTCAGGCCTGGTCCTGCTCACCTTGCACCTCCTCGCTGCACCCTGGCCACAATGCTGCTCACGTTTACATGACGTGAGATGAGAACTGTAGGAGCACCAGGTAAAAACTAATTAATTACATCTCATTTGCAGACATATGTGTCACAGTGATAAACATCTGAGAGATTAGACAGTAATACTGCAATTTATTTTATAAAGAAACTGAATTCCTTAAAACTAGACTTAAGTCCTTTTAATTCATCACAATTTCTTTTCAAAGTAGTAGTATTAATGCAACGCAGATTATTAAACTACATACACCGTAGAGGCCATGTTTACCTCAAACACTCACTTAACATTACTAAAACAGCAGTAGAAAGGATATTAATCTGTTCTTTAATATTATGAATACAACCAACTCACCGCACCTCTCTACAGAAAGCAGAAGATTTTCTGTCAAATTGTTTCTCAGAGCACACAGAAAAAGTAAAAAACACTAACACTTCAGTCACACACAGGAGAGGCTATATTGGAGACTGCAGTATACAGGCAATTGCATTCAACACTACCATAAATGAAACTGTGTGTTAAATCTTTCCTCAAATTTTACTTCTTCCTTCCCTTCCTTCCTGAGCCAGTGTCTTCTCACGGTCAATACTGCGTCGCACTCTCGAGAATAAGATCAGGTTTTGAACACAAAAAACAAATCAGATATTAAAACAGGAAAATGCCTGCTGAATACTACAGCATTAAGTGAGCACCCTCTAAAAACGTGTTCAAAGATACTTTACATTTCTGATGTTTTGAATTAACCATTTTTGTAAAGTAAAACAATGCCTTTATTCAAGAAACGGCAATTCTGCATAACTGCAAAAACAGATGACTAACGATCATCCAGCACATTTTCACGATTAAAACCAATATATGCTCAAACAGTAAGTCTTCAGAACAGTGTCATTACAAAGTATTACAAAGTATTAGAGTATTACAAAGATTTCACCCTGTGTGTCAGTGACAAAAAGTTCTGCTAACTTCAGAAATTATAGTAACTCTTGTACATGGCAGAGGCCATAGAATTGTATCTAGTTATCTCTCTATTAAGCTTAATAACCTGCTTTTGATTAACGCCCATCTCATGTTGGGCCAAACTGTACCTTCCAGAGAGTCTTTGTCTGAAGACATCAGCAGATGATAAAGGTAATGGAGAACCAATTGACTGCTAATTAACATACTCACTGATTAATGCATGTACCTTCACTTTGTTAGGCTTTATTCTCCAGGCATGACCCATGTAATAAGCGTTGCTAATAATTACAGTATCTCTCATATCCGGTTTTAGTGCTGTGTGAAGGTATTTAAACGATTTCCTTTATAAGTTTAACAGTAAATCTCTTACTGTAGTATAAACAGTATAAACCTATTTCAGTTTCCCAGAATTCCTTCTGAAGAGCATACATCAGATCTGAATTCATAATTTCTCGCTGGGGTCCCACGAGTGCCACGTTGAGCATTAATTCCACCACTTACTCCTACTCATCAATCCTCTGTTCGTACATCCTCAGAACCCAGGGGCTCCCTAATATTGATAGTCTAATATTTTTACTGTTTCTCTCCTCTCACTCCTCTCTACCTCCAACATTGTTCTCCAGTGAGCAGCACTGTCAGGTCTCTCACTTCTCTGAAAAGCCTGACTGCCACATCGGACTGACAGGTCCTTTCGAAGAGGAGCTCCAGAAACTTCCTATTCTTCTTTTCTACCACTTGAATTCTAATGAACTCTTACACTATAAAATAGGGAAGATGTGATTTCTTTTAAATCTCATTTATATCATTCTTTTGAGCACACGGTTTGGTGTTCTTGGTGCCTTCATTTTCTCTCCCTAAGAATGTCAATCCCCCTCCCTTTACACTCATATCTTTGGGTGTCAAAGACTGCCAGAACAGATGAAGGACGTGAGGGTTCTCAGTATAAAAGCAGTAAATCTGTATGACGTCTCATCAATTTTTGTCAGCACTGCAGCCATCAACTCTTCACCTTTTCTTCTTTGTATTTGTGTGAAGCCTCCAAGTGCCTTCGGCCTTCAGCTTGGCCAACTTTCTGGAGTTGCCTTCTACAATTCACATTCTCATCCTATACAAATAGGTTTAAGATCCAATTTTTACTCTCAACGGAGTTAAAAACTTGTTTCACATTCTCATCACCTTTTGCATACTATTTAAGTTTTTTGACTGCTCAGTTCCTTTTAAACTGTCATCTAAATTATCTTCTTGTTTCACTGTTCTAATCACAACACTCATCCAAACCTTAGAGCTTTCACTGTGCCTGTGCAACAGATATCCGTGCTTTGTCTTTACGGCTGTTCATAGTTCAGACTAGTCCTATGTAGAAAATAAAACAGGTTAGGTTGATCCGAACCATTTACTGGTTGTCTCTAGCTGGTACTACTTACCATTCGGTTTCTAACTCAAATATCCTTCCTCCTGCCCCCAGCCTCCCTGCCTCATGCTGCCCCTTCTCATAATGAAAAATTCCCATAAGGTAAGAAAGTACCTAAGCAGACTAAGACTCGCCTCATTTAGCTTCTCTCTGTGTAACCCTCAATTCCTTTTCCCTTTTGTCTGGATAATCCTCAGATAGTAAAGGCTCTCAGACCCTCCACACCAGAAATATCAACTTAGCTTCTACCTAGCTGAGCATGATATGCCTCCCATCTGCCTTTTTTCCTCCTTTTCCCATCTGGTTAGTCTTTTTTGTTGGCATTCAAAGTTGAAAGAAACTGAAATACTTTGGCAGTGTCAATAATCAGATCCTTACTTTACTCCAAGAATTCTAAATAAGAAAAAACGTTTGTAATAAAAACTACAAAAACCAGAGTTTTTTCTAACGCTATCAGATACTTGCTTGACAGTTTTCTTCCAACTTCAGATTAAGTAAACTAAAGAATTACATACTTTATTATTAAAAGAAAGACTAATCTTTAACATCAACATTACAACCAACGTCTGTAGTTTAAGGGTAGCCAGAGGATGAAAGCAGTTTATGAAAGTTAATGTTTCTGGAATAAATGAGGAATATACGACTGTTTCTACTGAGATACACCGAATGGGCAGAACAGAACTGTTGTGTATGTTTTAAGTGCTCATCAGATACACAAATCGTAGCAAAATAAGAGAATAAAAGACATGTCTTACTCCACTTTGACACAATCACACAGGTGTAGTTGTAGACAAGGAGTAATGGGGAGAATTGATAAGGAGAGTAAATTAAAGATGCTGCAAAATCCCTATTACCACCGTCAAGACTGACATTTTCTGCATCACAAGATGGGGAAGCAGCAGCTGCACTGCTGTGCAGCCACCCATCCTCCCCCATCAGCATCACAGCTGCATCAAGCTCTGAGATAACAAACATTCATTCATTCACCATAAATAGCTAACTTCCCTCAATAATACAGAACTTTAACCAAGTAGAAAGTAGCTTTGCTCTTATGTTAATTTGTCGGCATGTACTATGTTTTCATTTTAATAGGAATCTTATAGATCAGGGATAAGAAAGAAATATGAGTATCATCAATGTCCTCTGCCAAGCAAGAACTTAGTTCCAAGTGTTAAAGCTTCAGCATCCACAGAAAACAGGCCTGAAAAACATAACCAAAGATTAGTTGTCTCACACAGTTAATAAAACCTGAAATGATCCCATGACAACAAAGTTCCAGTCAGTCTGGAAAGGATTCAGTTATTCCTGGAAAGCTAGAAGTAACTTTAGTGGAGAAAGCTTTATGTGATAGTCAGAGTGATCAGAGGACTCTGCAGTCAAGAACAGCTTTCTCTAGATGCAGGGCTGCATCCTTAGTTCACTATTTATAGTACAAATCATCCTGCAGTAATCAGGTCAGGTCAAGCACCGGGTGAACTCAGACATTCTTCTATTTCTTCAAATTTTTAAAGTTTTCTGAATTAATGAAGACAAGTCATCTGTTTCTGAGTAAATTAAGAAACTGTGTAGTTTTGTTTATCACACCACTGAAACTGGTCAACAGAATTGTTTATTACTCACCTCCAGACTACAGAAGCTGTGCTATTTAAACACATAAGTTTCCAAACCAAGGTGAAATCACACAAAAGCAAGCTAATAATGATCTATTTGGTTAAAAATAATCATAGAGAATGTCAAAACAAAACAGGAGAGTTATTTCACTGTTCCTGAATAATGGGTACTTTGGAGATCAGATTCTTCTAAACACTCAAAAATAGCTGTATATTACCGCATCTCATTATCAAAAAGTATCCATTACCCTCATTGTGTAGCACAACCTATACATGACAGTACTCCCTTAGTAAGCAGTTAGGTCCTACATAAATTTAGACATCACAGACTCATACACTCTAAAACCAACAGAGCTTTCATGGAGCAAATGGACAGCAAACAGCCCACATATCCATCAGTTTCATGCTATCTTTCAAAACACACACGGTAAGAACTAGATCTCTATGCCAGCTATTTCATTCTCTCAGACAAAATAATTAACACAACCATTAGAGTTGACTACAGGTTTTCCTAGATAAAGACTTTGATACATTTTTCAAATGTGTGCATGTACAAGCATGTGTGCCTCGGGCCCAAAGCAGCTTTTCTGTAGCAGGATTGTTTTTCCCAACTCCATAATGATTCAGATTATGCCAGAAAAAGGAAGGAGCTGCACTAGACAGAATTTGCCTCAAGACTGGCTGATGCAACTCAAGAATTGTAGCCAGAAAGGTGGGTGTCTGAGTTGGGGCTAGGAAAGGGAAAGAAACGTGCTCACCTACAAGTTACTTAGGGTCAAGTCGGGTTTTGGGACCATTCCCCCGCCCTCCTCCTTTTTGATACTTTTTTATTTCTAAAATGCGAAGTTCAATTTAAACAAGCTTCTTTCTAAACATACACTTCAGCTGTAATAGCAAGCAATTATTTCAGTAAATACCTCCCTCACTGCAGGTCCTCTCTCAAAATTCAGGAGAAATATTGCTTGGATTACTTCTCTACATCAATAAAACCTCAAAGATGCAACGAATTGTAGGTAAACCTTTCACTGAGCAAGCTAAAACTAAAATGTGTAAAATATTCCAATTTATTCCTCAAGCTGTGGAAAAACAGTTCAAGACAGAGTCATGGATACAAGGTTGGGGTGTTAATTTATATCACATAATTACATTCTGAAACACAACAGAAATCAGATACAAGCAGGCAGGGGGGTTCCTCTTTTGATTTGTGTATACTACGATAACAAGAGCAGTATCTAAACTCAAAGATCACTCATTTTTTACCAGAGTTTGCTTGGCAGGAAACCACACACGACCTCCAGCCTCACCAGGCTGGCCAGATGCCACACATTAATTTCATGGCTGAAAAATGCAGTGATGAACTGAAACTACTTCCTGAAAACTCAACAAATCGTAAGATAAATGGATTGCCCCATAGTTTTCATACCTTTTTGGTAGCACTGAGTGTTTTGGGTTTCCCTAAGTTCTGGCAACATTTACCTGCATTGAAACCTATCAACAGAACAGCTCTAGTCTGATCAATGAGAATGAGAACCATGCAAACCCAAAGCAGTCCATAAAGGGGTACAATCATACATCAGGGCTAAAAGTTCCCTAATTCAGCAGCACTTCTCAAATGGCATCAAAAACTCCAAAGTCCATGAAAATATTCTTGCATCTCTTCGGTTGTGTCCGCAGTTCAGCCACCGATCAGCTGGAAAATGTGTCTGGAAGGGTCCTTCCACTCCCAAAAAGTAAGGTATTCAAAAACTCTTTTCCTGAGCCATCACATAGAGATAATATCATGCTACTGTCTCCTCTTCCCTTGGTATTCAGCTTACTTCACTTGCAATTACTTCCCACTAAAAGGAGAAGTTTCTTACCAGTAATTCCACAACCCATGGCGGTACTCGGACAATGACAAAGACTAACTGCTCTCACACTGTGTATGTGACTGGTCTCTCATAAGAAAGTCACTCTAAAACATTTTCAGTACGGTGCTGACACTTGGCTGTGCCTTCTTTGTCATTTTTTTCGCCTCTGTCCTTTTGCCATAACAGTGACTTCAAAGGAGGGATGGATGAAACAGGATGTCTATGGCTTATTAGAAAGACAACTGAAAACAAGATAAACAGCCCATAAGGAAGTTTTATCAGCTGCTTTAACTGAACATCCAGGTGACACGTTTGTTGAGGAACCTCCTAATCTCACAGCTGATGATTTAGAAGGCAAAAATTAGGAAGACAGATTTTGCTACCACAATGTATTTAGGTCAGTATTTTCTTCCATGCCTGGATTATTCTACCACTATCCGTGCCTCTGACACTCAGGGTTAGATGACACATCTGGCGAGGGCTCAGGGTTGGCCTCAGCTGCACTGTGGAAGGGAAGCTGTGGAGATGGATCAAGGAAGCTGTGCAGTGCACAGGCAGTACCAAGCAGTATTAATGGCCAGGGAGACAGAAGAAGTGGATGCACTCATCAGTGGTGAATTTGCACCCATTACAGAACAACAGAAACCCAGTGGGAAAACCAAACTTGCCAGGCATCATGCATCTTCTTGCTTGCAGATTCTCACTAACATGGTCTCTGAGGCTAATTCGTTTGGTCCCAGTCAAGTAGTCTTAGATGAAACTGCAACCCCAGCCAAGCTAGTCTCACCACTATTACTTCTCCATGATATTCCCTAAGTACTCCTTCAATCTACCTGTTGGTTCAGCAAGTTGCAAGTATACCTGGGAAGGAAAGAAGTGATAGAACCTTGCATTTAGTGCAACTTTCAAAAGAAAAAAACAGAAAATAAAAAAGAAGAGCAAATAGGACAAAGACTTCCAGAAGCTAACAGAACAACAAGAATACACTTCTTTCTGATCAAATGAAAAACACTGATAGAGTGGGAGGAAAAGAGGAATCATACTTCCTAAGTTGCATACCAGCCTTTCAGAAATTTCACCACCTCCCCTCTCCAAGATCTTCTCTCCTATCCCTGTCACCAGTGAAGGGAAGCAAGAGGAAACACCTTATTCAGTGAAATGCTGTCATGGTTTAGGCCCAGCCGGTGACTAAATACCACGCAACCGCTCGCTTACTCCTTCCCCCTTGGTAGGATGGGAAGTAGAAGACAGAAGGAGAAGCTGCTGGGTCAAGACAAGGACAGGGAGGATTCACTCACCAGTTACGGTCATGGACAAAACAGACTTGACTCGGGGGGAAAAAAATCAATTTATTTTGGTACCAATCAAATCAGAGTAAGATAACAAGAGAGAAAACCAGATCTTAAAAATTTCCACCCACCTCTCCCTTCTTCCCAGGCTCAAGTTACCTTGCTCCCAATGTCTCTACCTCCTCCCCAACAGTGGCACAGAGGGACGCGGGTTGCGGTCAGCTCCCCACATGCTGTTTCTGCCACTCCTTCCTCCTCAGGCAGAGAGTGCTCCTCACACACTTCCCCTGCTCCAGCGTGGGGTCCCTCTCGCAGCAGACAGTCCCTCCATGAACTTCTCCAATGCGACTCCTTCCTCCCATGGTCTGCAGTTCTTCATGAACTGTTCCAGCATGAGTTATTCCTGTGGGGTGCAGTCCTTCAGGAACAGACTGCTCCAGTGCTGGCTTCCCACGGCATCACTGCCTTCTTTGGGCACGACCACCTGCTCCACCATGGACCTCCATGGGCTGCAGGGGCACAGCCTGCCATCTGACCACAGGCCACAGGGAAATCCCTGCTCCAGCATGCCTCCTCCGTCTCCTTCCTCACTGACTCCAGGTATCTGCATAGGTGTTTCTCTAGCATCCCCCTCCTCTCTCCACTGGAGGTCATTCTCCCAGTTTCTTTTCTTCTATTTTGTCCTGTCTTTCCCTTCTTAAATACATTATCACAGAGGCACATCCACCGTCACTGATGGGCTCAGCCTCAGCTAGAGGTGGGTACAACTTAGAGCCAGAGGAGCTTCTAGCAGCTTCTCACAGGAGCCACCCATGGAGCCCCCCCTGCCAAGACCCAACACAAATACACACTTTTGTCCATAGGAAACTGAAGAGCTGATGATCTTCAAGTCCTTGTTCTACTTAGGCTCTTGTGTGCTGGGTGAGAGCGTTTACTTTCAACTAACAGAGGTTGGCCAGGGCACAGCTGGCATGTAGCAAAGATACGTCAGTGACTTCCATGCCTGGGATTAATGGCTTTTAGCACGCCAAATTGGCTGTCTTACAGTATTATGTGCCCTTGCATGTCTGTGTGCAGAAGGTAGAAAATTAAAGAGATGAAGGATTATTACAGGAGATCAGAGATTTTTAATAATGCCTGGCCCCAAGGGAAGACTGACCCTTTCTCCTGAACTCCCCATTCCTTCTTTAAATTCAGATTTTAATTATAAATCTATTTATATTCCCTTTCCCTACACCTCTGACTCCTGGTGTGTATGTGTGTGCACATGTGGATGTGTTTATTTTGAACATTTCTACAGGCTCTAAATTTCATATACTGAAAGCAGACAAACACTGGTGACGATACTAAGGCAATTCTCATACCAACCATGAAGACTTGACACACATCATTTGAAAAGAAGTAAAAGTTAGGAGATGTTTACTGCATTATGACAGCTAAATTGGATTTCAGGTAACTGTGCAGCAAGTAGGCTGCAGCAAGTAGATTACTCACAGGTATAACAATGGCCAGACAGTGCATATTGTGCATACAAAGCATGGACTAAACTGATTCCATACCTCCAAGAAAATAGGTACCTTCTATGGACCCAAAATTTTCCAAGCAGAAGTTTAATTACCTGATAGGAAACTGAGACCATATACATACCCACTATTACCTAAGAAAAAGCTTCACCTTTACCGGCAGTAGCTCAAAAAGAGTTTTACTTTGTATAGCACTCATTCTACTCAGAGCCATCAGGTGGAAAAAGGCGTGATACATCACATAGAATTGCAGGAACTATTCTAGCAGCAAGGTGAAATACAAACTATCTTAAATTCTACCTGGCAAACAGCAATCATCCTGATCTTCCCCTCACATCTAATATTGTTGTACCTATTTTGTAACAGCATAGCTGCGTGTTCTGCTCAGCTGTTAACAATAGCTTTGTAAGCAAGCGTTGCAAGCTCTTACAGCTTTTTGATATGCCTACGTAGCTGCTTTTCTTTCCATTTCCCCTACTATGTGCCAGATTACAGAAACACTTCCAAGCAGCAGATTCAGAAATAGAAAGAGTTCAAGGCCAGGTTTCACACCTGCAACCTTGCAGCTCTGGGCTGTTCCAGCCCTGAAGATGAGTCTCCTTATTATAAACCCAAGGCATCCTCTAACATCCAGGTTTTATGTTCAGTAATTCCAAATCAAGTTTATGGATTTTTACTTGCTTGTTTGGGGCAGGAAGGGATGGGAGGAGGAGAGAGAGGGAGTATTGCACGGAAGCTATGTAACCATTACCTGTATCACATTTTACTTGGTGAAGCAATTTAATTGAATGCCACAGTAGTTCATGCAAATTAATACATCACTGTTTTGCTCCAATTCCCACAAAAAAAAAAAAAAAAGAGCTACTCCTATTCAACATAACTTACCATTCATACTTCAGCTTCCCTAAATACTTCAGAGGGTAATACAAGTTAGCACAAAGTTTTAAAGGGTTAAGTAGCAGTTCTAATTTTTATGTCTTTTAAAATTCTACACAATAACCTGTTTCCTAAAGCACTACAAATATAATATTTAGTTTACAGCGCAGCAGAAAGCTATCACAAACACCTCATATGCCTCCTGAGTTCCGGAGTGGGTGGATTAGAGACAAATGCCTAAACAAAACAAAGAAGCCCCCTATATTATACTAATGTGCTATGTCCACGTATGTGCCAATGAGAAATTTTGACACCTAGAGGGTATTCAAATAGAATAAGGCATCAGCAAACACTGAAGTATATTTTGTTTTGTTCAGAAACGAGTTGTTCTGCAGCTGGACAAACTGCCACACGAGAGCCATTTCTTGACTCCAGGTGTGATTTACGCAACTCACGCTGACTCTCCGTTCATCTTGGATGGACTGCATTATATTACCTACCTTACACAGGACTTTTCTGCCACGTGTAATAATCTCTAAGTCTCTGGCACAGAAAAAGAGCAAACAAACGCAAAACTGTTTATTTTGCTACAAGATGAGAAAAGTATATAAGAATTAAAAAAAAAAATTGGGAGGGAATAAAACTGTAACTCTGCATTGCCCTCTAGAAGAAATACAAACAGAGCTCTCTTCTGATATATACTGACTGTCCAAATGGAAAATAAAGACCCAATGACATTTTTAGAAGAGGATAAACAACTCCCTGTTCTAGCTAACAGTCTTTCCCTCACTGCACAGAGAAACAGAGAGAGAATGCAAAGTCGGCTGTACATAGCTGAGACTGTAAGCCACAGGAGTTTCTGCATTGCTACTTAATTCATTCTAAAATTCATTCAGATAGTAGAGGGAGGGTGGAAAGAAGAAAGCTATTTCCAGAACGGGGGGGAAAAAAATCCCATGTCTTCATTTTAAAAGGCAAGAAAACTCTGGAATTGATCCTAATGTAAATCTCAGACAAATCTGCATTTTGCTGAAACAAGAACTTTGGGTTTAGGTCACGTACGAAAGTAGCTCAGAGTTCCCCATTAAGTCTCATTCTACTCGAGACACCAAGACGTCGAAAAACTCCAGAGTGAAAATTTAGTAACTGGCTTACCACAGAGGAAAGAAGTTGAAAGAAAAACAGACAGTATTATCTGAGACTTGAGTTTGTCTCTCAGAGAATGAAGATCCTTACAGTAGTAAATATATTACTTGAATTGTTTGCAAATAGGTTTAGTCATCTAATTGCCATGTACAAGGAAAATCTATGCGCTATCAGAACTCAGTGCAGCTAATTACTAGAAGGCAAAATAAAGATTTTTATCAAACATAGTGTGTGTTCTTCACCTATTATATCTATCAATATTTATGTCACTTACAGCCCTTCCTGGGTGGTTGCTGCATACATTTTGTGTGCAGTCAAGAAGCTTCCTGACTGCAAACGTGCTTTTAAAAAGAAAAGCTGGCCCAAACCCTGCACTTTCCAATTCAAGCAGTGGATTCTGAAGCCTGTTAACTCCCTGGAGCAGCTGATAGTTAAAGACTTGTTTCCGCTTTTCTAACAATTTCCTGGTTTGCATAACAGGCCTAAAAGAAACACACTCAAGAAGTTTTCCAGCACAGAGAGATTTTTGTTTCCAACATACTTCTAGTTTCAAGGCATACAAAATATGTATATATTATTACAATAACTTTAGAGATATATTTGTCTACAATTATATTTACATATTAATATGTATCAGCTACTTGGTTTAAAACAAGATTATGATAATTTTGCCATATTCAGGAAACAGAAAACACTGGCTTATGCCTAGTGCTTAACTCATGCCATTGTGAATAAAGAGGGGGGAGGGAAAGGGTTTAATGTTTAATTTCCTGTTAAAAACACACACAGGATAAAATCTTCCACAGAGCAGTTATAAAGCATGCATTTGTTAGCCAAGAAACTAGGTAAATATGGAACGAAGCCCAGGCTCACTTTTATTCTCCCCCCCACCCCGTCCCCCCCCAAAGAACAAAGTAACTGAAGGCCACAGCGCATATTTAGAGGCACTCTACTCAGTGACTAGATAATTAATCAGCCTGGCCGATTCATGCACCCTGTATCCATTGGGATAGCTCCCGAGATAATGCAATGACGCAGCTGGGCTCAAGGTACTGTACTGCCATGTATACTGCACACCTGCCAACCAACGACTGTACCAGCTACCTTACTGACACAACTATCTGGCTAAACACAAAGAAAATAAGCATTAGCATGTAGTCAGGACCTACCAATAGCCAGTTTCTAGCAACAACAGACTGAGAATACCCCTATCTTCAGAAGCGACTGGAGTCACTATAGAGGACCTTTTTTTAGACGTTACAAGGAGAAATACTATTTTCAGATCCCACTGAAACTCAGTGCCATTCACCTGCAGTAATTCAGCCTTCATCACAGTTCTACCATGCATAACGACATTTTAGGTTATTCTGCAATTCACCATACCAGAACTCCCAGGCAAGTACCAAATTTCTCTATGATATATAACAATTACAGCCTTTAACAATCTCAGTTCTTCTCTTTGTTGAGATGCCCGAATCAGCCAAAAATATGGACTGTTTTTAGGAGAAAGTGAACATTTCTAACAGTTTTCAATAGTAACACTGTATTTTTTGATCTTACAATAAAAATAATCCATCAAATACTTTCTGTCTACTGTCTTAGGGTCAAAGTCAGGTCTTCAGTGCACACCTTGCAGCATGAAATTGGAGAAGTTGTGGTACTTCCTACGACCTGCTGGGTTTCACATTCAAAATTAGATGTAAACAACTCTGAGTGGCTTCAATTTTGTTTTGTTTTTCAAATGAGGATAAATTCATTATGTCAGATATAGCTCAAGAGCTTTCTTAGCTCTTGGTAGCATATTATTCAAATTAACACAGCTTAAGCTTTTTAAGCAGATGCACTTTAAACACCTTCTAGTCAAGGCATTTAGTTTCATATTGATGCAAGAAAAGAAAGGCA
The DNA here is from genome assembly GCA_013398225.1 of Steatornis caripensis. Lineage (NCBI taxonomy): Eukaryota > Metazoa > Chordata > Aves > Caprimulgiformes > Steatornithidae > Steatornis > Steatornis caripensis. The sequence continues at coordinate 122,885 of VZSC01000259.1, read as the reverse complement.
CAGAGATTACATATCTCTCTGGTGAATTAAACCTGATGGCAGGCATGCTAAAATTTCTTGCAGACTGTTCGTAAAACTGGCTTCGAGACAATAAACAGTCCTGAATTTATTTCTAAAATCTGAACTTAACAGTTCTTGTAGGTATTTGTGCTCTTTCCTTAAGAAATCAACCACTATTGACCACTGATTTAATGACAGTTCATCAGTGAATCTCATACTACTGCATGAGTTTAAAATTTTCTTGTTTATTTTCAACTGCTGATAACTGGACTTTACGCCCTGATCCCATGATTCTTCATGTGAAAAGATAATTGACTAACAACATTAAGAGGGAGAAAGGGAATAGGGTGGAGAAAATCTGTAACACAAAATAAGCCATGACTTGCCTTCTCAGTACTGTATGTACCCCTAAGCAATAAAATTTCAGGAAAATGATTACGTTTCCGGCCAACAGTTGGAATATATAAGATGTTATGCATCCTTTGCCTCGCCGTATGTTGCTACTGCAGACACCATGTAAAAGCAAGACTTTTTTTTTTTTGTTGTTTGCTTCTCAACAGTAAGGCAAGTTTACAACTATTTACTGCTAGTTACATCCAGGTATTAAAGATTCAAGTGAAGTAGTACTATTCTCTAGTGCAGTGGTGACCTGAGCCTTTAATCCAGATGAATTTAACCATAGAGTGCATTAGCTCTTCTCATGAAAGATATGCTTTAATTTTAGTTCTCTCTCCATTTATCTTATGGCTGTGTAATCTTCAGTAGAGGTCAAAGAGATTTCCCCAAAGAAACAGCAGCTGCTTTTTTTTTAGCATAGAAAACCATATTTAAGACAGTTCGTCCTACTTTTAAACATATGTCACAGGACAGTACTTCCTATACTCTCCTTTCTCTGTACTCTCCTTGCCTCTTTGCATGTTACAAAGCAACTAAACAAGCAGGCATATGCATGCACACACTTACACAAATGAAACATGAAATGAAAGCATCTATTGAAGATAGGATACACAGCCCATCTGCTGCAAAGATTGAAATTATTACTAACATCCTACCATCATCCAGCTCAAGACAGAGATTGTAAACAGCCAGAGGCCTCTTAATACGTTGTCCTTGTCTTCTTGATTGCCTTGGTGGGGCATTCGGAGGAGATACTGACATAGAGATTGGCTCAGGGAAAGTGGCATCAGGCAGGGTTTTGAAAATCTGCAATCAAGAACACAAAGGGTGTTACTTATTTATCACGAAGAGCAACCTGTGTAATGCAACTGTAAACCATTATCAAACAACATTTGTTTTGGATTTCATTCAAAGCGGGCAGGAGCCAAAAATCCATTCCTTCAAGTTTGGGAGTATGCCGTGGGTCTTTAATGAGTGCTTTTAAAAATAAATAAATAAATAAATAAAATATGAAAATAAGCAAAAGCACTGTCTACACATTAACCAAGCTGCAAATCAGCTAATACAAAGACAAAATATTTGCAGGCACGCTTGCCAGCTAGGATGGAGGGTAAGGGGAAAAAGGGGGATACTAACTTTATGAACCAGTAACCAAAAAGCTTTATCGCTTTAGCCAGGACCTATAATTTTGCCAGAATACCCGTTTTAATTTTCAAAACTTGTGATATCATTATAATATCTGCCATTTTAATTTAAAAAACCCCATACTCTTGAAGAGAGCAAGGGAAAAATTTTGAGGGGAGCGGTTTTTGGTGAGAGATACCGTAGTAACATACCATGTGAGAATTTTTTCAGTTAACTATTGCACACTGAGTCACATTTATATTAAATGATGGTATTTACAAAGACGCATATAAAAAGGATTGCATTTCTCGTCACCATTTTATCTTCTGAGCCATGACCATTAGCATATCGCCACTCCATACAAAGTACCATGTTATTTCTCTCTGGATTACAGAGAGATTTGCCCAACCTGATAGCAGTTCTACTTTAACAGTCACGTACAGGGTACAGTTCAATGATGCCGATTTACTTCTAGAAAATTATCAGTATGCTGATGTACAATTTCACAGCAGCCTTTTAAAGTGATCGTGGCAGATTCACATGAACAAATTTGTTTAGTATGTATTTCAACAAAGACAAATCAGCAGATAAAGAAAAACACAAACAGCAGCTGTACAAGAAAAGCCCTGTATCTGGGCGGCACCTTACAGCAATGTAACGTGGTAATATAAAAAGATATAATGAAACAGTATATGGTGGTTTTTTACTTTGCAACTTTACATTGCCATGTATCTGCATAGGAAGTATTATAAAGAGGAGAACTGTAATGTATCTTTGAAGTAGAAGCTTTTTATGAAGCAGAAATTCATGCAGAGGGTATAAAAAAAACACCACAGACAAGACATTTTTGGATTGTTACAGCACACGTCAGGTGCAGCATGAAACTGAAAGCCAGCCAGGATACTCTACAGGTGAGGAAAATGCCATAAGCATCCTGTGGTAAGGTACTCAAGATGTCATGTTAAAAGTATAAGAAACTCTACCTGCCATCATGTCTTGGCCTGTTAACTCTGAATATTAACATGCATAGGAATATGATGACCCAAGAACTCACACATACACTGGCTTCTAGCCACTTTATCATCAGTCTCGTACGAGCAGGTAGCAGACTGTGCTGGTACAAAATAATCAGAAACACCATTTTCCATGAAAACTGGAAGAATGATCATACCGCCAAAACTGAGCAGCAGTGGGCTGGAAATCTATGTATGGTATGCAAAGGAAAGCTCCAGTGGAAATATTACCTTCCTCCCCAATAAGTGAATGTTGCTGTGGAGGAGGTAAAATGATGTAGTTTGAACTTCCCCATACCACTGTCAAGAAAACTGGCTCCCACTCCTTCACATGCCTATGAACAAGAGATTACGAAAGCACGCCAAAATAGTGCAAGGAACTCTCTAAAAACAAAATATTTATACAGAAGAAAGGAAACAGTCCAACCTGGTTCTCCCCAGTACAGACACAGCAGCACTCTCAGACACTGACAAAGCTCTAATTGTGCTCAGAGTGCTAAAGCCATTTCTTAAAACATGATGCAATATATAATAATGAAATCTAATGTGCACCCACATGGCACTTGGCTAACAGTACCACACTGCCCCCTTATGTGTAAATACAAGGCTCGATTGAGCAGTTTTAGGGATAAACATTTGCTTCTGAAAAATTCAAAAGTACCAAAACTTTAAATGCCACCTTTTCCATGGAGTAAGTGTTGCATTTGGGCTCTCTGGAAAATAACTCTGCCAAGAGGTTTCAGCATGTTGTTTGCTATGTCACATTTCGCAGCTGTGTTTATTTGAACAACCTTATCCACACATCTCCACTGATAATGATGGTGAGAACAAGTATTCCCCAGGAGTACTTTCTAAGAGATGAGCTTTCTTGTAAGCATTTAGGTGACTTGCACAGGTTGCACTAAAGTTCTTAAGCGTTTCTTCCTCACCTCTCACAAATATTTCAATATACGCTTCCAAAACTATTAGCATGAGAAACTAAGAGAGTTAGAAAAGCAAAATATAACCAAGAAAACCACAAAGATGTCCCTTACTCAATGATACTCAGTGCCAGATAGGCAACAGGATAACAAACTGGGAGACAGGTAATGAATCCAAGCAAATTTCTAACTTGTAAGTAGCTATGTGGTAAAAAAAGGCTGGTGGTTTGCTCTGTTTTATGTGGGAAAAATCTATACAATAAACAGGAAAAATAACAAGAAACTAGTGAAGTCACACTTCAAACAGTAGCAGTCCAGCACATGGTAGCTAACTTCATAGTGATACTGCTGGCACCTACTTACAAGCTCCTCAAAACAGTTCTCTCTCTCCTAACAAA
>VZSC01000259.1:102490-118924 GCA_013398225.1 Steatornis caripensis | reverse complement strand
AAAAAAAAAAAAAAAAAAAAAGTTAGGCGTACTGAGTCCTCTCTTTCACTGTCAGGATAAGCGTATCACCTCTACTTTTAATTGTTTTAATGGCAAAGCTGTGCACCAACGTTTCACAACAGCGTTGCTCAGTGCAACCCAGTGCTACCCAGTCACAGCGCTGGGCTGACAGCAGCCAGGCTAAGTTCCCTTCTGCTGATGACACTCAGTCAAGCATCAGGCCCATCCCCTATTTCACTCTCACTCTGCTCTCAACTTCTTGTTATAAGAGACTGGTAGGGAAGTTCCATTTCTGGGATAAGGTCAGTAAGTTGTATACTGCTTTCTAGGGAGCAGAGATCACCTCCCAAGAGCTCCTGGGCAGCACAAGGCCACTTGTTCTCCACACTTGCTGGGACCAGGGCAAAAGTCCACACAAACTCCATCCTCTCACTCCTACCTTTCTCTCATGCAATGTTACAAGCTGTAGCATTTTTTTCCTTCTGCTCACATTCAATATCTGTCTCCAGAGAGAAGATAAGGATTCCTGAAAGGAGTATTTAGGTATGAACTAGAGAATACAACTTCTTGACTATCTGCAGAGCAAATTTACCCACGCAGAGCAAATTGTCATACTCAGCAATGAAATCACCAAGTATCACAAGTTGCCCAGCAGGATTGAGACACACAAAAACAAACCAACCAACCAACCCACAGAAAACCACACACACAACCACCGAGAGAAAGATCACTAGGATTTTTTTTAATGGAAAAGAAACAGGAAACAGCCTGCCCTCCTGTGTTGCACGAAAAACTGTATTTGGGGTTATTTTTGCTCTTTCAAGCAGCTCATTTGTGTTCATCCCTACTTTGGAACTTTGGGTTTTTTTCAGTAGGAAAATAAAATCCAGTACAGCCCATCCATAACTAGACCTGCTTTTTCAGCAGCAGAAATCTTTCTGTTGCAGGCCAAAGCCACAGCTCGTACCGCAGTTTCACAAAGCAAGCAGAAGGTCAGCCTCTGTCCTAGGAAGCACACATACAGCATTCAGCTTCTCTTTCTTACTTTACTTTCACTTAAATAAACAAGTACTTTTCATCATACCTTAATAGATATTTGTCTGCTGCACTGACAGAAGCTTTGTAACATCTGCCCAAGAATAGGGAGATGGAGGCATGCTTTATCTCAGTTGTAGGGAGGAAAGTTTTTCGATTTTATTAAAATTTTCTTCTACCCTTCACTATTTAAATATCATTGACGTATAAATGTTTCACAGCTAATTAAAAACGCCTGCTCTGAGTGACCTGTTGTCAGAAGCACACTGCACATACACAGAAAACAGAATTCAAAATCATACACACACAATACGAGCACCAGAAACGGTACAAACGTTCTTGTGTCTTGTCTGACTCGCACAACAGCATGGGACCACACCTGACTAAGTTTCGTAATATCATCTTGCACTGCAAGATGTTGCCATCAGATGCATGGCAAGGCAACCACACATGTCCGATCGGATAGAAACCCTCCCACAGAAGAAGAGGACTGGAACGTGCTATTTAATAGAAAATCTCTTCGCTACTCAAAAAAACACCTCCCTTCGAGTAAAAGTCAGATCTACCACCATCACTTACCTGGATTGCAGAAGTTACCACAGCTTAGACTAATGCCTGTATAAAGACAAGAATGAAGTCCGCTCATTGAATTACCTCATTGAAGAGGCAATAAAAATGTACTAAACCAACCTCAAAGTTTAAGGACTTGACAGTCACATCCAGTGTTACACAGTTTTTGAGACTGTGGACAAACTGCATTAGATTTAGAGAATATCAGTTCTCTACAAGTTAGTTCTCAAAAGCACTGGTATCCTGCTATTGACCTACTTGAGGGCAAGCTCAGAAGCTAAGTGAAACAATTTACACATGGGAGAAGACTAACACATGCAGTACTCAAAGTCCTATCAAGCAACAAATACAACTGTTAGTCACTCCTACCCCAGTCAGGCCAATATTTTACACGCTTTAGATCTGATCTTACGTGACAGCAGAATTTAAAACTGACTTAAGTGGTAGATCAGTCTTCAAGCCTGCAGTGTCAAAGTTACAAGAAAAAAGATGAGACTCTTGCCGAGTAATTTAAAATGCTGGTATGTTTGACCTATTTCTCTCTATGCAATAGTACAAAATGGATACTTTACAAGGCTAAACAAACCACCAACCATCTTGGATACACACCGCTAATAACAGCTCTGTCTAGAGCAGTGAGCCGAAGACCATCCCTTACATACAATCATTCCAATTCCTAAACCTGTGTCCCACAAAGTCTATGGAATCATTTCTTGGGAGTAATGAGCCAAATTCAACATATTATCATACTGTATTCTACCAGCAAATCCACATGGCAGCAGCCCAAGGAATTTTGCCAGATTCCCCTTAATCTGCAACAACAGTGTTGGACTCTAGATCCTGAGCTCTTACTAGAGCTGATTTTAGAAATTCAAAAAACCCATGGCTGGGAGGATTTAACTTGGTCTATTCCATGAGTTTATGACTAGATTTATAGTTGTACATGGAAATGCAAATTAGATTCTGCTGCTACAAGAGAATACTGATCTGTTCTTTCTGGTCTCAAGCAGAACTAATCAATGAATTTCAGTATGTATGCCAGGAATCACTTTAGGAAAAGACCCAGACATCAGGTCATCTCTGTCTGCTTTGTATCACTGGGGTAATCAAAATTTTCTCTAAAAATCAGTGGAAGGCAAACAGCAAGGACAGAGTGTGAAGAAAAAGAGGGGAGAAAAAAATGGAGGTTTAGTAATACAGCTAATAAGAATAAACTTATAAAAAAAACATTAAAAACTTAAAGCTGTGCCATGATTTTTTTTGCAAGACAAAAGCTCCATTCACTCTCATAGCACCTACCACACAGAACACGCACCTATTTCCTTTGAATATACACATGAACAAGAAGCAGAGTACCAGAAGTCACTGCCTAACACAAAGGAGGCTAGAACCTGCAAGGTCATTCTGAATTCTTTGACATTCCACTAGTGGTACAGCCTCCACTACTACAATTCTATCTTTTAGAGGACGGTATTTCTCAAGACAAAAAGAATATCAGTACAAGTTTTTATTTGGGTAATTTCCCTTCAATACGTACTTGATTTGCAGTTGGTAAATAAAAGAAACACACAGAGACACTTCAACTAATGTTTATTGAACAATATAAATAAAATGCCATCCACCTAGGCCACAGATACTGCTCTGCCGTTATACTTTTTATGGCTATGGTACTCCTTGCATTTCCTTGACAACTGGCTATAATATATGCTAATGAAAGAATATTTTATAAATTAGCAGGTAATGGGATAGTGCAAGAGAAACTTATCATCACCACGGTATTTTCTTGACTTAGCTTCTTTTCAGTGTAATGCAAACCCAATTCAGGTTAGATCCAGCAACCTGTACAAAACCAAAATACATTTATTTATGTTAGAAACAAAAACACTCAAAAAAAGAGGCCGACTGCCTTAGTGGTTCAGTGTGCTCTTATCCCGATAGACTTTCTAAGGTTTTTTTTTTCCTGTTAAGATAATGAAGACAGTGGTTGTGTCGTTCTTTTTGGTTTTTTCTGCAAACATAAAGCAATACTGTCTCTTATGTGAGGTACCAATACATTGTGGTAACTACTTGTAACCACTAGCCACTAATTGTACTCTAATTATAATCTATATTTTCATGGTAAAAACCACATTCAGTAAGATGAACAGTTCTAGACTATTTTTTTTCCCTATTTGAAGGGATTGCAGAAGTTGATTCGAGCTATTAAACGTTTGATCATAATAGAAATTACAAAAGATCAACGTCCGGAGAACTAGGACAAAAGTTTTATTTCAAAACTGATTTATGCACCAATTCTAACAATTTCATAAAATTTCCAGTGTATTGAAATCTTTAAAAAAATAATCCTTTATTACTGTATTTTCTTACTTTTTTGCATTTTACTTTAGTACAGACAATGAAAGACCAACCTGTTTCATTTCTGGTTTTAGTCAACATAATCCATTTGTTCTTCTGGTTCTCAAACACATGATTCAATAAATACAAAATACATGCACTAGAAATTCTTGACATCTAAATAGAACTTGTGTTCAGCATACAAAATGTGGTAAGATTCATTAAAAGTCATATTAAATATTTTTTAAAAGGTTTACAAAATCTTCAATAAAAATTATCAACAACTTAATTAGAATCCTTAAGTAACTTAACTCCCCTAGGTTACCACCATGTCCACTCCAATACAGGTGTGCCTGCCTCAAAGCAGTTAACATGACTTTTGTGCTTCAGCATCTATACACTGTAAAATATGATTTGCTGTGCACTGGCTGCTATGAGATTGCACAGGACGCAGATTTTCTGAGGCTTTGGAATTTGAGGCTTGAATTCCACTACAAACCACAAAACTCTTTGATACAATAGTCACGATCATTGTATTTGCCAAAAGAAAAAAAAAAGAAAAAAATCAGATCAACAATTGAAAGATACTGGAAGTTAAGCCTCTAGAGGGCCACCAACCAGAAAGCATCAATAATGTTCTTGATGTTGCCTGGCACACACTATTTTGTTGTGGTACAACAGTGGATGCAGCCTGAAAAGTAACTGGGTAGAAGTCAAAACTAGAAACAGGAAACATCCTTGGTTGTGAGCCAAACCACAAAGCTCTATAAATAAATAAATAAATAAATAAATAAATAAATCCAAGACAGCCTTTTCTTCATCGCAAAGATATCATTTGCTGCGACCATCTGCCTAGCAGTCTGACTACCCATAACCAAATGAAACACCGCTTTTAGGGATTTGTGGACACTGTGAGTCTCAATCTCATACTAAAATTGGAATATCTGCTATCTGCTCCTCTTAATACAAAACGAACTGGAGCTCTGGACAAACTGCGAACTATGAGAGCAACAAAAGAACCGAGGGAATTTTCAGACAAACCTGATGTATCCGTAGAACCTAATAGCCACTCGTTTGGCCTGACTACCTTGAACCATGTAGTTCACATTTGAGCTTCAGCGAAGAAACTAAACATAGCCTGTAAAACATGACATTACAATCTGGAGGACAGCTGTGAAAGGATGAAAGAAAGAAAAACAAAACATACCAAGGTTAAAAACATGTGTCCTTTGATCGCTTGGGAATTATGAGTTTGTTGACTCAGCCTTTCTAAAAGTAGCACTCCTGCTACAAAGACTGCAGCTTCCACCTTATCACGTCTCACTCCATCTTTTAACAATTCATGAGAAGAATGCTCATGATAGCAGTCCGTTCACCGCTATCAACCAATCCATTTTATTAATTGAAGGAAATGAGAGAGTTAACTATACAACAGGCTTGAAATACCTACACATTTGTCCACTGCACCAGCAGAAAGAGCAGATTCACCTTCTCTTCTATGCTCACCTACTGTTAACTCACACCAAGGACAGTATTTTTAAAAGATTGCCTTCCCTATTACAGGTACATATAATAGCTTTGTGTATCTTGTTTAGTTACAGGAAATACTTAACAACAAAAAATGCTTCAAATTAAATGATTAATACTTAATCTAATCACCTAGCTTTCTGAAACATAACATACTCCTTACTACTAAACGGAAAATAATGCAGAAGGAGAATGTTTTCATGTATTTCTCTTGCAAAGAGTGTAAGAAGTCCTGAGAAGATAAAAGGCAGTACTTACAAACCTAAGTCAGGAGCCAGCAAAAGCAACAACCACAGGCAAACACACCACAGGTAAACATGGTCTCCTCTTCATTTGTAGTAACTATTCATATATAAATATTTATACACATACACACAAAACCAAATAAATATATATGTCACACCTAGTTTTCCACAAAATTTATGAACAGAAATATAAATAATTACATACTGAGAATACAAACCTACATTTGACCCCCTACCACACTGTCACTGCACAGAGCCTCAGAATGAAATGTGAAGATCTTTGCAAATGACACTCTTCCAGCTGTAGCCAACCACGCAGCCTCACCAGGATTTTCCTCTCCACAGATTTCCTTGCTGCCTTTACAAGGATTTGTATCGTCATTGCTTTGTACAATATTTTCTGCTCTTTGTTTTTGTTAAAATACTTTTTTTTTTTTATCTTACGTTATGACTGTAGGGTCTTTGGAGGCAAAGAACAGTTTTCATTTGTATGTCCAGCACCCTCTGCAATAAAGTACTGATGCTTCATCAATGTAAATGGCATGCACATGAAAATATTGGAAATAAAGTATTATCAGCTGACTGCCACATCTTGCTTATTCAAAAATCCATTAAATGGTGTGAAATACACTAGCCTCTCTGGTAAGGCAAAAGCTTACTAGAATTCTAAAGATTACGTGCAAAAACACAAGTACATATTGCACTATTCTCCATTAACAATGATTAGACAGGATGGCATTCAGGTCAGTTTAGCCAATATAAAAAAAAAAAGTTTTTTAAACTCAATACTTGACTCACCATTGAAAGCTACAATAAATTCTTATGTCACACATCATCTGCATAAGAATTTACTTTTTGAACTCTTCAGGAATGCAGTAACTTTTCCCCTTCTCCATGCCCCCTGCAGCATTTCACAGAACATTTACTTTGACTAACAAAATTTTATTTAAGAATACCCATTTTAGCATTCTCCACAAGGACCTCTCCTTCGCCTGCTCGTCCACACATGCAAGCACAGCACCCTGACCATCAAGACTGAAGCAAATATTAGTCAACCGAATTCCGCTCCCTTATCATAATTTCTGTTTACTTACTTAGAAACATTGCCTGTGGGCAGTGGAAGATGAAATCAGTATCAGCTGGAAATTTAATATAAAATTGAAGGAAGTTTCCCAAAATTAACTGGAAATAATGCAGGCAAATCAAAAAGGCAGAAGTCTGTGTCCATATTATTTGTACGTGCCATGTATTTGTAGTGCAGCACCTCAGCAGACTGCTTCTATCCCTCAGAACTTTTGTTTTGATTTTATTTTTAGTCTAATATGGTTACTCACAGTACATGTTTTGTTTCTTTTGGAGCAGCCTAGCAGCATACCAATCCAAGTATTGATCCAGACTCGGTTCCTTTTAATGTCATCAACTGCAGTCACAAACGTGAGTGGAGATTTGATATACAGTCTTCTTACCATGCATTAACATTTAGAAAACAGTAGTCTTAAACAAACAAACAAAAAGATTTGCAGCCAATTTACCATACCATGTGTGTGCAGATTTCTGCTATCCACAAGGCAGAAAAAGGGTTTAAAGAGTTTGCACGCACGATAGTGGAACGGAAGAGCTGCTGTGACTGCCACCAGAAACCATGATGAATTTCTTTGTTGTGCCTGGTGCCCTCTCTGCTTTAAATTCAGCCAATCATTAAGGCATGTAATTTAAATTAAGCACAGGAATAGTTTCAATGACACTTCCGATTAGTCACATGCTTAAAAGTTAAGCACATGCTGAATACCTTCCTGAACCTCATGTGTTTCGTCCCAAACTCTGCCCTAATGGAGATGCCTTAATGTAATTTTTTCTCCCTTCAAGTCAAACACTTGTTGACTTGAGAAACATTCAGCTTGAGGAGGTTTCAAACGGCTATACCACAGCAAACCACCCCAAGTACAATGCATTGCTTCTTGGTCCTCCATTGCAGCCAAAGGCGAAGCAACACAAAAGCTGAAGCAAGCCCTCTTTAGCATTTCTCATACATCCTTTTACCAGGACTTCAAAAGATCTGCTGTGTTGTCAAAAAATAAGTCTAGTTTAGATAATGGGAGTTCCACTGTACCCTAAAGCATTTACATGAAACAGAACTGCTTTAAAGATGCAGCGATTGCTAAGTGGAGATGCATGCCACACCTGATTCTGCCACTCCAGACTCCCAAATGAACAACTGATTTCACCTGCTTCCATTTCTTCTGTCTCACAAACATTGCATGTATTATGCACTGTAATATGTTTTCAGACTGATGATTTTCCAAGTATTACTACATTAAGTTGATGCTGGCTTAGGAGCTCAGTAATATTAAATTCTTCTCTTCCCTTCTGTTAAAAAAAATTATTAAAGCAAGAAAAACTAAAACATACATTTCATACAAAAAAAACCTCCATAAAACTGTTTTGAACAAAACAAAGCTAAACCAAAGATGTATTTTGTCTAAAGTATGTAAAATCTTTGCCCTTTATAAAAAGACTAACAAAACAAGTGAAAACAGTGTCTGACTTTTGTATCTAGGAACTATTGAGTTTTTTTGAGATAATTTTGCTTCTTGGTTGTCTGAATTCTAGAAAAAGATATCTTTTATCATGCCTATTCCCTTTCAGCAGACTCTGGGTTCCCAGTCTGCATAAGGGACTTCTGTGTAGCCCCTCTCTTTTTTCCTTCTCATTTTCTTTCACTGTAATTTTCACCTTCTTTCTAGTTTTGCAATCTTGCTATTTGTACTCACTATTCTTTCCTCCCCCATATGCTGGTTTAAATATTCCAGTCCCACTGAGATTTTTATTCCAACCTCCTCCCTCATCTTTCATTTCTTAAGACTTCTTTTTTTATCCTGGGTTTTTTTCCCCCCCCCCTTAAAATAATGTTTAGGGAATTGAGAAACCAAAATGGCTCACATTAGCAGTAAGGCATCTCTAAATGGCAAATAAATAAGCCCTTTGAATAATGACATTCATTCCAACAAGATGCCAAAACATTATAACAGCAAGATCAGCACGTGCATGCTCTTCATGCTGCCGTGGAGTGGACTGCCCTTCTTCCTCACTGCAAGTCAGAAAGACAGACCAGAAGAGTTGAGATGTACAAGATTTCCAGTTTGTGAAACCCTTGAGAAGAAAAATTAATTTAGACCCTTGAAACTCATTTGGAGGAGAAGGAGAAGAGAAATCAAAACCTTTTTTGGGGTCCAAGTTGACTACCACCGTTCATCAGAGGATTACCTAAAGGCCAAGCGAAGATTGTTCCAGGCATTGTACAAGCACAGCTGCAGTCAGCCCCCTAATTTAAGAAAAGGAACACCAAGGAAAGATACAGCTTCAAAGCAAAACAAACACAATGGTGAGATATAAACATAATTTCTTGATGCTTTTTTAGTGAGAAGGATAGGGTACATGGAAACCAAGGGAGACCAGACAGATACCGCAAGGGAGAAGGGGACAAGACAGCCAAGTATGAAATGATACCAACCTTAAAGACCTGCAAAGCGAAAGGAAACAAGAGTGTTGGTGCACACAGCCCAGTCAGCATGAAACATGGCAGTTCCAGGAAAAACTATAAAAAGGTCATTTAATTTCAAATCTGAACATGCTCCTACTTTGCCAGGCATATCTGGCTGCCCTTCCCCTACAGCCATATGACAGACGTAAGCAAGACACGTCATACGTCTCGTTTTCCTCTGGACTGGCCTCCCTTCCACAGCAGGTCAGTCTGAGGGTCCTGGGTAAAAAAATACCGTCTTAGCTTGGGTCTAGTTTGTGCTTTTTCTTTCAGAGCCGATATCTGCTTTTACACCTAATCTTTTGACTGGACACTGAGAAACACTCTGCCTGGAAGAGACTCTGCCTGGAAGAGACATAACTGACAAGAACAAAAGCTAAACAATTTTTTCCCTAATGCTCTTCTATTCCACTTCTAGTCTTAATCCTTGTGCAATTCTAATGCCAGTTATGCAACACACCAGGCTGCACAGTCTAGTTCCAACATTCAAGTCTCAGCATTGGTCTGATTTTGCAAGACATTCCCTCCTAAACCTACTATAATTGGTTCACAGCCACGATTTGGAAGTACATGCGCAGCCTGTAAACACAGTGAAAGTGGTACTGACTGGTTTCTAGCTAGCAGGAAATAAATGTACATATGAACAAAGCTTTAAAAAAAAAAATCAACAGCTCATGCACTACGCATGATATTCTTATCTCGGGGCAAGTCCCCATATTCAGGTTTCCACATGTAAATTGCACAGAAATTCTCTAATTAGGACACAGCAGAGTGATGATAGTGGAATGACTGCACTAGGATTCCAAAGCTAGTAACCCAATTAATTATGTCTCCTCCTAAAAATGAATTGTAGATCTTCTTCAATGAAGCTATCCACAAAATGAACAAAACAAAACTAATATTGATGGATTTTAAAAATATTTGAGGAATCATAACAATTTTTTACCATTTTGCCGAGTAAGTTACCATATTTAAACTGGAAATGTTGACAGCTATTGCTTCTACTGTTTGGAAGTTTGTTAATAATTTCACTTGCTACACGGGAAAAGAAATGTTTCTCTGCCGTCTGCCAGAGCCATAAATTACACATGCATGAAGTGTGAAGTGATGCTTCAAGTTTGTTTGTGTCAGTGTACCTCCACCTTGACTCCACCACTCTTCTACAATTCCAAACTTCGCTTCTATTAGCAGAGGCTGCTAAAAATCAGCAGAGGCAGAGTAGTGGCTGAATGAAATATTTGAAAGTATTTCACCAGCTGTGGATTAAACTTTTCCTAGGACTTCACCAGGGCTATAAATAAAAATACCTAGCGAAAGACTCTTAGAAAGTCTGAAATGCACAGAAATTCAAAACATCAATATAAAATGAACATTAGGCTGACAATAAGCCTGCTTACCACTAAAATTAGATTCTTGGTCTGCTCTAGAATGAAGAGGGCTCAGTTGTAAAAGCAACACATTCAATTTGACTATAAAATTTTTGTAATGCCTTAACACACATCTCTCCTTTGCCTCTGCTATAAATACACAGAGGTCACACTTGGGGCTTCCTTCCATCTTGGAAGCAGCTCTAGCGTGGGAGAGGTTGCTGCAGGCAGACCATTGATGGCAAGTTCACTGTTAGAAATGACAGTGAAATGACAGAAACCTCAAAAAAAATTATAGCCTTCTAGTTCTAAAGCAGGCATAAAACCAAGGAATTATGGAAAAAGATGCTGTATCATTTTGATGTACTTCGCATTCCCTGCGTCTCTGCATTTTCAGAGGAGCAAGAAAGGCCAGTACAACTAATGTTTCAAACGTGAAATTGATGTCCAGTTTTTAAAGACATACGACTCAGCTGGCACAAGAATGAGACGGTGCTAATCTGTGGTGATCTAGTGATTTGAATAAGCATAACTCAACCTCAACCTCCGTATGTTATTAAAACACTCTGGCTCTGCTCACTCTCTCTTCACTTTCTCAAACTTGTGTGGTCATTGCAATAGCTTCAAAATCATGAGCTTACTACAAGGTTTACCTTCGTTTATAAGGTCCAAAACGAACAGCACGGCTTACAACTCTTGGAATACTTATCACTTAGAACTTGAGTCGCATTTGCAGCATAGTATTTTTCCAACAGAACAACATGTATCTGCTCAATGTGTATGTGAAGGCAGCATTACACCCTAAGTCAACTAAGCCAACAAAACCCACCATGTGGATACAGCTATGCCAACAGAAGCTTTGCCCAGCCTCTATTGTTCAGGGAGGTAGTGTAACAACGTTGTCAGAAAAACCCAAGACAGATATTATTTAGAGTAGATAAGACTTCATTTAGATAGCCAATTTCAATATTATTAACCTTTAAAAGAACTAACTATTGCAATACTTGAAGAGCTTAAGAAAGAAAGAGGGAAAAGCACATCCTGGAATTTTTCCAAAGTTTTTTTTTTTTTTTTACAAGAGTGAGGGAAATGCTTCCCATCCTCCCAGTACAAGCAAAGTACCTCAATCATCCAGTTCCAGAAATCANAAAAAAAAAAAAAAAAGGTTGGATTTTTTGTTTAATATAATGTTACTAACTGGAAAGCACAAATTTTCCAAAAGTTTTTTTTTTTTTTTTTGACAAGAGTGAGGGAAATGCTTCCCATCCTCCCAGTACAAGCAAAGTACCTCAATCATCCAGTTCCAGAAATCAGCTTAGACATGAAGGACTCCCAAAGGAGAACCCAAACAGAGACCAGTAAAGGACTTCTCTTTTTTTTTTTTTCCCCTTTAATTTCAGATCCCAGATTACATGCAGTGATATTCTGGACAGTACCTTGTACGTGTAACGTACGTTAGTAACTGGCAGCTGCCACAGCAGAAACAACTTCTATTTTCAGTATTACCTCAAATGCAAAGGCTCAAAATAACACACGTTCAGTTGAAAACAAAGGAAATGTTAATATCTGGCGCTCTCATAATGCTTCTTACCCATAAAATTCAGAGTATAATAAAGTCTTCTTTATTCTCTGTGAACTCTGAAAAAAACTTAAGACCTTGACCAGGGTCTGAATTAATTGTTCTAAGTACTTAATGGAAGAGCTAAAAACTGAGCCTGGGCTCCTTTCCAGTCTTGTATCACTTATGCTCAGAAAAAAACATATGCAAATATCATAATGAAAATCTATTTGTGTACTGTACACACAGAAGCACCGCTACTGCCAGGAAATATGCATTCTGAAATGTCAGTTTACCTATGAACAGGAATACTTATAGAGTATAAATAGTCAAAGCGTACAGTGTATAGAGGATATTCCTTAGAATTAAGTTATTTGTAACATTATACTTAACAACACGCATTAAGCCTAGAAGATAGCTTTAGGCAACGCTCAGAAATGCGGAGATGTATCAAAGCTTACCTTCTCGTGATTTTCTATCAGGATTTCGACAACGATATTCTGAAACTTCAGGTCCATGATGGCTGCTACAGTTTCTTCCTGTGGCCTCATTAAGGTTGGTCCAAATACCACCCCTAGATTTGCCACAGTCATTAGATTCCTCTTGGCATGCTTTGAAACACTTTTTGAAAAGAATTGAAGGAAAAAGCAGGAAATAGGTTATCAAAAATTTCCAGTTCTGTTGGAAACTGCAGTCTACAAATGAAAACATTACATTTCCTTAATCTATGTTTTAGAAGTTTGTTTTGTGCAAAGTTTCTTTAAAAAAAGTCTTACTGAATTCAGGAAAACAGAAAAGCCATTCTTCCACTGGCAATTTAAAAACAAAAGCAGTCTCTTACAGAACTTAAATATATAAAATGCACTTAGCCTTGGACGAGGGCAAGTGTGAAACCAACTTAAATTTGCTAACAGATCTCCACTATTCACTTTGCCAGAATTTGCGAAAAGAAAGTATAATGTTCCCTTTCTCACTTCAATCAAACTCTCAACTGCTGGCAGGCCTGCTAAAGTAAATACTTATATGGCTTCATTAATGGATTAGATTTCTGACTTTCCCGCCAAAATATACACAGCATGAGTCAAACGTCTTGTCTGCTTTTGCACTTTTGGTTCTTGGTATTGTGTATGACAGCATCGAGATGGGCTTCAGCTCCAGCCACACTTCACTAAGGCCCTTTGTAGTTAAACGAAGGTAAGGACGAGTTCTGACAAGGTAGGAAAGCAGATCATAACACTTACTTCGCTAAATGCTTCACCAAAATTTCCAGCATCTCTTTGTTCTTTTCTGGTAGTTTATGGACCAAGAAGTGAACAGCGTTAACTCGAGACTCAGGACTCCCACTTTCTATGGGACACAGAAATAAATAACTATCTCAAAAAATAAAAATGAAATTAAATCCACAGAAAAACAAAGCTGCTCCCACCCCAGCATGGAAACATACTGCAAACACTTTGCTTCAACACTTTCATATCTCCAAACATAGCAATATCAAACATATGCGCTTTGTTTTCACAAGTAATCTTGTTCCAGAATTATCAACTTATTTGCTTATTTTGTGAACTCATCTTTCAATCCACCTGCAAAAGGAAGCCTTTGTTCATCTATTTTTAAAACCTGACAGATGTAGTTATTGTTTTCCTGCATTGGACTCCTCTGCATACAAATATACTGCAAGGTGAGGAGTGATGTTACCGGGAGCCATAGAGCAAACTGTACTACTTTAAATTTTAGCATCATTAACTGACTGTCCTCATCATTAGAATTCAGTTTGGTTGGTACTATGCAGCTAATGATACTGCATTTGTGCTACCTTGCATTGGAAACTGCATAAGACAAAGTGTGCAGAAGATTCATATGCTCAGAAAGAGAAAAATCTAATGACCTCTGAAGACAGAGAAGAATAATCATGCAAAAAAACCTACTGAGTGAGATTACTATGATGAAGGGCTCTGAATAACAACAGCATCCATCTCTAGTACAGAAATAAAGTAAAAATAAGCAAGGGGGCTTTTTATTTTTGTGTATTGTGTGTTGAATTGAATAATTTTGGCCCCTACAAGTTTCACTAGTACACAGATGAAAATAACAATCTGTAAAAGATGAAAATATTCCCTCTTCCTATTTCTCAAAGTTGTATTAAATCAGAAAATTACATCTCAGTAGTGGTTACAATGAGAGGAGTGGAAGTATTTCTCTTGTATATAATAATACTTAGTACAAGGTACATAAAGAGAAAAGTTTAGAACCTACTCTAAATGCAAGAAGTTTTGACACCAGAACCACTCATCAGGTCCCATTTATACAGGTCCCATTTATACTCTAAGGCAACTTTGATTGTTAAGTGTATTTCATATAAAATAGCACCATATTTCTTCAGTGCATATTGCTACAGATTTTTCTTTTTTTTTCTTTACATATTGCTAAGATTTTAGGGTTGGTTTTTAATTCTTTTGCAGTGAACATCCCTGCACAGATTGCAAGAAAACAGGCTACCAAAATGCAAAACGTTTAGCTTCTAGTCAGCTAATCAAAATTCAGACAGCCAGAAAGACATAAGCTTTCTTCAAAGCAAGACTGTTTTACATATATGTGAAATCACAAACCCTAATTAAAGAATGGCTAAGCAACTTAATCACAAGATACAGTCAAGGGTTATATAGTTTCAATCTACACTGATATGCAGAAAGAAAAGAAAATTGAAAGGAGACTCTCTTAATTTTGGCTCCCCCCCCAATAGTTTCAGAGAAAAGGACATTCCTTACTATTCCCAGTGTTGTTGGGGTTTTTTTATAGCTTCATAGGAAACAACACTGACTACCTATTTTTAAGCATACTGTAACTCAGATCTGCAATTTTGATTGCATTTCCCTCCCTACTATATAGAATCAAGCCCTCTAGAAAATTGTTTACTACTTATGAACACTGTACTATTTAAAACATTTAACTTCAACCGAATTCCTTTATTGAAAGAGACTATAAAAAAGAGAAAGGAAAATAAAGCGAGAAACTGTTGGCAAAACTTCATAGGTCAAGAAATTATTTTAACACTTTCCAATACAAACGGGCAGACTCACCATCTAGGTAAGTATGTTGAATTTTATTTACGCACTTGGCCTCTAAGATGTGCTTTGGCAATGAATTTCATGGTCTAATTCTCATTTTGAATTAAGGATCACAAGTGAACACATTCTGCAATCCTGGAAAGTCATTACAGCAATCCGAAGAAGATAAAGCAATTGTCTCAAAGTTTATTTTAATTTTGCTTTCTGCAATTTGCCAGAAGCGCTACGGGCTGGAAAGAAAATCAGCTAAATATCTGTTTGATAGTTTGCCAAAAATTTTCTTACACAGTTTCCCTCCATCCTCTTCCAAAAAAATTCTATGTACATTAGATATCATACAGCTGAACTACAAATGCTGTGGTGCCTTCTCCAAGTCTGTATTTGAACTCCCATAGTGTAATTTGGTCTGCTCTTTCCTTTCTTCTACTAATACATGAGGAACATTCAAGCCAGCCTGGATACAGAACTAACAAGGCACTGAAAACAAGGGTCACGCAGCTGTGCTTTAAGGATTCGAATGAGCCTGAATTAGTGTATATTTTTTTTTTACTAAGCTTCCTACTCTTTATAAACGGAAGGAAAAAAAGTATCACAATCTAAGTAGATGTTTATCCTTATATAATTAAGATAATAAGAATGAGTGTTTATAATGTCTATCCAAAAGTTTTTCCATAAAAGTAAAAATTGTGCTAAGCTAAGTCTGTCACAGGCCTGTCTGTCAATAGATACGTTGTACGTGACACGTACTAGAACTGAACATGGTTTAAAACCTACATATTTTTAAAACATGTATTATTTCTTATTCCTATATCTTTACCAGGTCTAAGAATTTTTCTGAAACTGCATTTGCACTGCGCTCCTAAGGCCACAATAGCACTATGAGAAAAGATTTCTATTAGAACTACAGTCATATATTTACTGGCAGGAACGATGAATTCTCCATGCAACTCATATGTCATCAGTGGCTCTGGAAGGCTTCTGGAAAACAAGGATGACATAATAAAATTTAGCTATATTCTTCTCTATCTGTATTTACTCTAAGCAGGAAACCTTTTTAACATTCAGTAGTATGATCCTCACGCTAGAGGCAACCATTGTTACAGCGGCTCTTGAATTCAATGACTTCCAGTGCGAATGAAAAACTTGGTATTATCAGGAAAATAAGACTAAATATATCCATTCACCTTCCACA
>VZSC01000259.1:40353-102338 GCA_013398225.1 Steatornis caripensis | reverse complement strand
CCCTTCCACAAGCTGAAGAGATGCTCTCAATCATAAGGCACCTTTCCAAATTACACCAGCAAGACTGTTTCTCAGGGGAAGATTGTACACATATACTATGTGACTAATTCTTCATTAGTGTTTTTAAAATACAAAGAATCACAAGTCAATGCCTTACAGGAAAGAAATACAGGTCCTAAAACAGTTGAGTCTGCTGAACAGCAGCCATCCACAAATCAAACTTCTAAAGCATTTCAAATGGAAAAATTGAAATTGAAAACCTTAGTCATCAATGAAAAATGTACTGAATAATGGAAATCAGAGTTAAAATGTCAGAGCTAAAACCTTCATTTATTAAGCTGACTTTACTGATGCTTATGAAATATTGGAGTAAACACTAGACGAGAAATACTGTAGGTGGGAAATACTTCATCATGTGCACTTTTTTCTTTCCTACTTTGATTTTTCTGTTCTTTCCTAGACTCCATAAGAGAGACTTTAACTTGATAATAGTTCTTTAGCAGTCTTTGATAATGGTTGCAGTAATACTTTATCAATAAAAACAGCATATTAAATACTGTATTTGTGTTACACTACGAGACACACACGGAAGTTCTACATTCTATGTTCTTAGGCAATTTAGTAAAATACCTTGATTGGGAATTGGTCAAACCATTTGAACAGAGAACATCTAAAAATCTTACTCAAAATATCACTATTGCACCTAGAACATCAGAGCAAGGGCCAGAAGGAAAAGAGTAAAATATTAACAATTTCATAACCTTTCCCCTTTTCATTCTACCACAATAAAACACGAAAAGGCAAAAAACTCTTTTAATAGTCTTAGGTGACTTTCAATAACGACTCTCAGTAAGTTTACTAACAATTCAGATTTCTGAACCATCAGTGAAATGTTTATGTCTCATACAAAAATGTTTTGGGGCTTGTCTCACATGAACATGAGTATTAGTGTCGCTAAATTATTTTCCTTCCCCCAAGACAAATAACAAATACGGTATTTGCACAAAATGAACCCCTATTCCAAAGCACAGGAAAAGTTACGTAGCTTAACACACTGCACAGGAAAATTAGAATACAGAATTCATAGTCTAAAAAATAAATAAACAAACGAGAGACACACTTACCGCAGATACTGCTTCATAGCACTAGTAATTGTCTTCACTTCCCAATCTACAGAGTTTTCTAGGTCAACTTCATTGCAGGTTTTCGCATCTAGAAAATAATCAGAAAAAGAAGAGGGACGTGAAAAAAGGAATTCTAAATCAGTGTGCCCTACACAAACAGCAACACATTGGATTTGATTATTATATATTTGCTCACATGAACATAGAAGTAATCCGTCCTTCTTACTGTTAGTTACTACTAAGAAGACTTAATATCCAAATCTCTTCATAAATTCTATTTCCATATTTTGTTTTTAAAAGTATTTACTGCTGATTTTTCCTTTAATGGATTAAAAAATCCCTTTCATGTAAAAAGATCGCTATAGCAATTGATATTTTCACACCTTTAATTAAACAGAAAGATGTACACAAACACAGAAAGATGTACAAAAGTTTAGAAAAAAGACCCACTAAGTGTAACTTCTCTTTTCCTCTTCTCTTTCATTACTTAAAATGCAAGTACACCAAAAAATATTTTTAATTCTTTCCACAGCTTTGCTTGCAAACTGTTATTTTGGACTGCTGATGAAAATAGTCAAAGTGCAGTATGACCCTTCTTACTGTGTGAAAAATCTTTAAGAGGTGCTTCAAAAGTAAAAAAAGGACTCCTCTATCAGTAAGTTTCCTCTACAAGACGGCCTGCATCCTTCCCTTACTTGATCAGTTTTAGTCAAAGGGAAAAAATACTGGCTTGCTTGACCACTTGTCAGGATCACGGAACTCCTCCCATCTCTTCACAGGTTAGTTGGTAGAGTCTTATAAGACGAAGGATCAAACTGAATGGTCATATGTCTCAATGACCCATTGGGCGAAAGATTTTTTTGACAGAAAACAACACAGCACACGTAAATGTTTTGCAGTCAAAAAAACCCTTTTGGCCTGAAAACAGGAAGCAATAGCTAGTTAACACAAGATCACATGTATGTCGCCAAACTAGCCCAGTGTATTTGGTAACTTCAAGTGCTTGAGCATCTGTTATTATTACTGCTACGTGCTTCCGTCAGTCACTACAGTAAACTACAGCATTAGCTGACACAGATTACGTGTTGACCGCTTCATACAATTCAGAATTCGTTTGTTACTTTGCTTGTCAGACAAACGACAGACACATTTAAAAAAATCTAATTAGGATCCCTGATTAAAGGTGCAGTGCTTTTACTGGGTCTAAATAATTCTGTTCTAAAGGCTGTGCCAGGCAATTATTTCTGTAACTGAATATTCTCCCTCATTATATCAATTATTTAAATCTCATTTTAAAATACAAGTCAGATAACATTTTCTACCAAACTGTTACTAGCCAACCACCACCTAAAATACTCAAGATTGTCTCAGGAAAAAGTTTGGGTTTTCCTCTATTTAGCATGCTGGCTGTTTCTGTGTTCAAATTCTCTTTTTTGAGAAGATAATCTTTCTACTGAATTAAATAAAAACTGCCATCACATCAGAAAGTAGTGAAATCTATGGGGATTTTGTTACTAAACCACTATGTAATATCCAGTTTTTAAATAACTGCTTCATAATCATCTATCTCCTTTACAGTCAAAGGATGCACTCAGTTATGTGAAATTTGTTGATGAACTTTGGCGAGTAAAATAACAAGTGTCTGAATTTCAAAGCAAGTCTCGTAAAATAAAAAATAGAAGGTATTGCTGAAACATTTTATTCTCTCTTGGGGGAAAAAAAAAAATCTATCAAAATTTGGCCCTGCTACCAACCCCAAACAATCCCTAGTTTGACTGTAGAAGCCATCAGGATTTAGAGACATTTTTTTCACTTTTGGTTTGATAGTTGCCCTGCATAGCTGTGTGCTCCACCACCCCATAGATCTGACTGTTCTCGTGCAGTTTTCCCATCTACTTCAAACATCTCGGGCCATTATGTGAACTGGAATTTCAACTAGCATTTCAAAAATGACTACTAGTTTTCCATGCTACTTGTTCACATAGCAGCCACTGTGCACTGAATGGCAACTTTACGCATATAAAAATAACTGTGCACATTTATGGAACAGCTTTTGACAGATCAGCTCTAAATTTTATGCAAATCTTTCTGACAATAAGGGAGGTAGAGTTTATAAAAACAGTCCAGTTCACCAAACTAGGTTAGGAGACTCTCTCTGCTTTCTTATGCAATATGCCTACCATAGGAGTGCATGCATAATGTCATTTACTTAATATAAAATAATAAAGAATTCAGTGCAATTGTTTTGAAAGCTGCTGGTTTTGAAAAGGCAGAGGTACATGAAAGTTCTCTTCTACAACATGTAACATCTGGCATCTTTCACGACAGGCAGTATCAGAAATCAAAACTGAGCTAATCAGTAGAAACTCCAAGTCCTTAGCAGTCACTTCACCACGAACAAGGGTATGTATGAAAGCTGACCTATGTAGTAGTTTGTATGAAATCTATGTAGGCAGCTTGTATGAAGTGACCCTCATTAGATCTATAACGCAGATCACAAACGAAACAGGAACTGGTCCCTGACGCATTTCAAGAACTGAGCCTCCTGCCAGCTCACAATGCGCTGAATTGCTGATAGCAGATTTCCATAACATTGGAAGTCCTAACTTTGTATCCCTGTTTACAATGAGATATCGGATTAATTTAACATTTTCCCTTGAAATGTAATAAGTGTTTTCCTTACCAAATGCCTCACTTAAATTCAGACAAGATTATTGCTGCAAAATAGATCACCATAGCACTATGCTAGTTACTTGTAACTTCAAGGACTAAGTTAATGGCAAAATTAACTTCTTTTTAAAAGCTGAACTGTTTATTTAATTGCTGAGCTGCATTTTACATAAGACTTAGTTTCACTAGATTTTTACACTAAAGATAAAAATCTGTGCATTCACAGTATTAGAAAAGCATATATTGGTCTTCTTATACTCTCTTGACTCTCAATGTACTTTCTCGAATTTTATAGAAAATATTCTGAAGAAGAGACAAAACTACATAATAGCATGTCCCTGGTTACCATTTGCAAGACTTTCTTTGCACTCTGGGGCTTTCAGAGTGTGAACCTCATGGTCAATGATAGGTAGCTTAAAACACTTTGAAATTTTATCAAACATTTTAAAATACAGAAAGTTAATATGAGGTTTTTATGATTCTGAAAAGATCTTTCACGTAAAAGGGTATATAAGAGTATACCCAGAGACAAAGGATTAAAGATTAATCAGTCATTTTAAATTCTCTGTACCACTGTATATCAGAAAGAAACCCTCCTTAGTCTTCTCTGAGGACAGACAGATAAAAAGCACAGATAGGATTGCTTTCAACAAATCATCAGAAAAAGAGCACCTGCTTGCACCCTAACTTTTTTCTTTTCAGTATTTTTGTCTTGTCTTGATACCACTGTATCCTTCCTACTTCAAATAAATATATGAATCTTGGGAAGGACAAAAAAATGTTTCTAATTTAAAAAAAAAAAACTAAAAGCAGATGCTGGAATCCCCAGTAAACTCTTCCAGCTGCTACTGAACCACTGGCAACCTGAGTCTATTTAATTTGGATACCACTAATGGCAATGAGGAAAATTTGCCTGCCAGACCTGCACACCCAAGCTAAGCCAGTAAGTACGAAACTGGAAAACATCTTACGATATCAAATACATTTAATCAAGACTCTCTCAGTGAAAACATGTCATTCTTCCTATGGTCAATGACTAAAGATGGTTACTGTTTATTGAGGCTAACTCCGACACAGATAAACAACCATAAGAATCTGTTATACATCAGTCGTTTTTATTAATTCCAATTTGTATTTCCAAAAAGAGTCTTTTGCTACAATATTTTAAAGATACAGGCAGGTTTATGTGCACTAATGGAGAACTTCAGGGTGCTGTTAATATTGATTAAAGTAAGATATAAATTAATATTTAGCAAGGTCATTATGACAGATTGATACGACATGCAGGTCCTCAAGCCTGATGTCTTATCATTTCTGAAGAGACAGCCTGTTTGAAAAAAATAAAGGAAGGAAAAGAAAAAGTCTTACAGGTGGCACTGAACTGACAGCAGCATATAATATAAAAGCGCTTTGTCATTCACATAATGTCTCGGGTAATGAAATGAATTCACTTTCTGGCTTCCTCTAGTTTGCAGTGCCAAAGAACACTGTGTTATCAGCACAGATGGAGCATGCATGGTTCTGGAGAAGAGCCTGGTGCAAACTGCAAACAAGCTTCTTTGCATACCAATGAATCCCTGAGAATCAGACCTTTGCTGTCAAGTGACAGGTTTGGAAGCTCTATAAAAATGAACTAATCCCAGTGGTCTTGTCTGACTGCATGTACTGTCAGTGCTCAGGACAAGGAATTGGGAAACATGGCACATCTTGCAGTCATGGCTACTACTTTGGTGAGAGATATCAGGCAGATGAGGGTTTTCATCCAGGTGCCGATACTGTCCCCCAGGGACATCAGAGTGGCAAGAGAACTACAGTCACTGGGATTAAAGATGTATCAAAATTTCCAGAAAGAAAAAAGGGGAAAAAAGTTTTTGAGAATAATTTTATGAATCAAAAAAAAAAAATCTTAAAAGCTACACATGGCCAACTAGGTATAAGGGAGTATAAGATGCTATACCCACATATAAAAGCTATACTACTAAGTTTATAAAAACAAATCCTTTCTCCATCTGTCTCCCTCCTTGGCACATAGTTATTATTAATACGTGTATCATATTCCTCCTCTTACACCAAAGAGCTCTTTGCCAGTAGGCTTAAACTATATGTCTTCTTTTGCACAGTGACTAAAGACACACATGGGCATGTACATCTTAGACAAGGGAGAAAAAAGGTGGAAACTTAAAACAATGAAGGAGTAAGATTCAAACGTTCTTGAATTTGGCGTTTTTAATTTTCTGATCAGACCCTTCAACTTAGGCTGCTTTAATCCCACTTATGTCAACCTTGCGCAAAGCCCTTGGGGTTTGCTCCTACACGTCCCATAGCAGTTCTCATAGTTTATTCCTACTTACTAACGTCGTCTTGCTACACCAGGGGAACTTACAATGATATGGGAATTATTTGCATGGACTAAAGCAAACTAGATTTGGCCCATATAAAGAACAACTACAGGCAGATGCTTTTAAAACTAAACATTGTCAGTAAAACAGCATGAAATAGAATATTGAAAAAATTATTGTAAAATAGAGGCATACCCATCAATAAACTCAGAAGTCTCTGGACCTTTGAACTCACCCCCACAACTCTGTACAGTCCTTGGTCATTTATACCTATTATGCACAAGGAGAAAAAAATAAAAGAGGCAGATCAACCACAGTCAAACTTAGCATTAAAACTTTTCCCCAGTCAACAAATTCTCCTCAAAGACAGACAGATGACATAGTACTAACATAGTCAAGAGAATAACATTATAAATAAAGTATTGCAAGAATCCTTTTGTTGTTGGTGGTTTTTTTTAAGGTAAGTTCATGTTATGCTTCGATAAAGGTTTCACGCACCTCAAAATTTCACTTCAGACACTAGAAGAAGAAAACAGGGACAAATCTTTGCTTGAAAAAAATCACTGTCTGTTTTCAGATTTTTTAAATGACATTTTGGATACATCAGCATCCACATTCTAATAACGCAAGAACTGAACCAACAAATGCTAAATTAAGATTTCTTTAATAAATGCTATTTTGTTTTTTTCCAAATATGTTGCTGACAAAAAGAGTTTGGATAAAATAAAGAAAAACTTGAGCCTATTCCCAGGCCTCAAAACCAATGCTTTTTCAAGTTTGTAAATGCTTTTCATTTAAGATACAAGGCCTCATTCCAATCCACTGTGGTCCACATGCTAGTTACATCCAGAGGCCCCACCACAGGTTACTGAAATCAGTACTTCTGGTTTTGCTTGGGATGACTTGAACAGCCATAACTGGCATAATATCTTGAGTCTCCTCTCATTTCATGTGGACAGTGAACCACTTTCCTGACATGCCTCTGTGCCTCCCCATCCTCTCACACACATTCACTTCTCCATCTCTTTTCTTCCCCTGCTCTTGCCCTCCTTTACCACACCCAGTTTTATCCTCAGGGTAAGTAAAACTATGAATAGAAATTGAAGGAAAACTGGAGGGAGAGAAGGAGCAGGGAAGGAAAAGGGCAAAATAATGTATGTCTTTGCTTCATTGTTTCAGAGCCCTTACAGTGGGAGGTAAGATATTACAATCCTGAAGCTGACACAGATGTTTGAGAGGCCACATAATTAGGTAGCCATCTACAAACATCACTGTACTCTACCTCTACATTCACATTGGCCTGGAAGAGTAGAAATGCCACAAAATACCTGCGTTTCTACTCCAAGAAAACCTTTTCAAATAACAGCTTATGTGGTATTCTTATTCAAAATAGCCTTCGACAAAGGAAGACTTGTGGAGAATTCCCAGTTTCAATACCAAACTGTTCCAACCCAGGGAAGGAAAATTAAAACCAGTCATATGAGAAAAGGTTTCTTCCCACAGAAATATTAGATGAAGCATGTAAAAATCATTAGCCTTTCAATGAATTACTGTCAGACACAACCATAATACACAGCAATAATTCTCAATACAGTGGAGAGAGCTTTGCATTTTCTACCTCCTCCTCCTGTCCAGCCTTGCTACATCTTTTCCTTCTTCTCTCACCCCCTCCTCTTTCTCACAGTCTGCAGCCTCCTCAGCCATCCCAGATCTTTGAGAGTCCACTGGACACCTCCTCCCTGTTAGCACTGCTCCATCCTCCGTCCCAGCAGGGAGCTGACGGGCTATGGCAGCAGCTGCTACTTCTCTTGGTTGCTCCACCTAGGCAAAACTGGCCCTTTTCTTTCCCAGGGATGCAGGCACCACTGTAATGATGCTGAGTCTTAAACTAGATGTCATGTTCAGAGCTGCCTCAAATTAACAGAATAAGCCAGATCTCCAGCATTTCATCCGCGGTCATCAAAAAACACAACTGTAGCAAATGCTCCTGGTTTAGCTGTGAGCAAAAGAAGGAACCACAAAAAAAGACCACATGGCCACAATACTATTCTTCTCAAAACATGAAGTTATCAACCCAACCAAGTAAGTTTTCCAATGATCCCCAGAACAACAGTGTGACAGCATGCTATATACCACTTAAAGGCTGCTAACACTAAAAAAACCCAAATAAACAACAAAAAAAAAAGACAAAACCATAGTCCTTGATTCATTCCAAACAAGGAGGCACTAGGAACCTGTTCCGAGAGCAGCAATTATTTTTTACTTCAAAATTTCTCAGAGGTGTCCAGGAAAATTCTGGTACAAAAGTAACACCAAGCTTTTCAATGCTCTGCCAAAACGCATCATGCTTTTTTTATACAATGTCCTCCACTACTTTTAGTCCTACAGAACAAGCCTTCTGCATCATATGCAAGAAGATAAAATGCTGAAGAAATACTGTCACAGTCAAATACAGCTCACCTTTTGCTTATCTCAGAAGTTGTTTCATGACTTCCTGTGCCTCTAACATTAAAACTAAATCAAACTGTGCTGACCCCAAACATACATTTATGGGCTTAAAAATATTTAACGTCAACTCACAGAAACTACTGCTTGATATTAAAACACACGTGATATGCAGAAGTCTCTGAAATTACGGCAGTATTGAAACCAAAACAGTCCTCCAGCAAGAATCATGAGTGTGATGGTTATTATCAGACAATTGATCAGTTTCAAATTCATAAACCTGAAAAAAGCACAGCTAATTGCTAGCAGACACCAAGAAGTGCAAAGAGGAATTAATATTTCAATGTTGTTTTCAATAATACCTTTAAACATACCTTTAAATTATGTTTTATTTAAAATATACAAACCTGGTTTTAAAACAGTACTATTTCTGATTTGATCAGCACGTTTCAGATTTCAGCACATTCAAGACTGATCATGCTTGGCATTTACAGGACACAACTGACAAGATGACTCATTGCAAGGAATAGCTTACCACTGACTAAAATGTTGAAGGGTTCACACGTTGTGTCTGCCGGCTCAGCCAGTCACTATTGGCAACTTTGAGCAGTAAAGCCCTGCAGCATAATTTCCTTTATATTTACATTATCTCAGGATGTTTGGCTGATACTGGAATTTGGCACAGGTACACAATTTGTGAAACACGCTTAGAAAAATACAGGATCGTAAGTAAAACAGTAATTTATACTATTGTAAGCAAGGTATGTAGGCAAGTTTACTTTGTGGCTGGCATTGTACATGTGGCTGACAGACTAGTAATATATACAAGTACAACTTTTATATCAAACTCCATAGTACAGGAACAGCCATACAAGTGACGCTATAAATTCAAGGTAATGCCAGATTTTTTTTTCTTACATGAAAACATTGCTACTTCCTTCTCACCATCTTCTTTCTTTCTGGTGAGCAGACTGGACAGACAGCTCAATGCTGCCATCTCTCTCTGTAGCTCAGATTAGCAGCTCCAGTAGTTCTAAAATCAAGACAAACACTGCTCTGGCAACCACTTACCCTACCACATCCTTCCTCACAGAAGGTACGATCAACTACTCGCACACAAAAACATGCACAGAGTCTTTACTACCAGAGCAAACAGCTCTTTGATGTTTCTATAAACTTTCACCCCGTTGCACTACTGTCAGTACAGAACTATGAATAAAATTCTCAGAACAGAATCCCAAAATGTTCTCTCAGAAACAAGACACGGATGCACTTCCAACCAGCACTGAGCTCAGTATGTGAGAGACAGGGTTGCAGATCTTGATGCCTCAGCATCTCCTACCAGGTAAAGCACAGCCCATGTCTCATAAGGCAACGCTGAATCAGAAGCTTACAGGCATTTTAACCAAAACACTGCCTTTGATTCTTCTATTCATTGAGAGCAAATAATTTCCTTCTTGGCTTTATAAAAGGGAACATAACTGAGAAAAAAATCATTCCAGCCATTGACAAGTTTATGTTCAATATCTCTGTTATACTCTTCTCTCTGAATACCAGACTTTTTCTGCTATGACATGACAAGACTATTCTCAGTTTCCACCCACACTAGACTGTCCTCTCTTTCTACCCACGCCAACCTCACACCCATTATGATTAAAAGAGAGATAAAAACGTGGCACACAAGCACAGTCTCCGAAGAGGCATCTGTCCTGTTTTCTTCTGCCGAACATAACTTGCCTTTGATGAGTTACCATTAAAGTCAAATAATCAAGTAAAAATTGGTTTAAGAACAAGCATAGGTATAAAATCTGCAGCCTGAAAGATGGATTTTCTTCATCACACAACTATTTGGCCAAACCGTTCTGAGACAAACGACTGAATGTTCACCTGGCCCTCTGTTTAGCTCAGCAGCCAACAGCAGAAGGTCCTGCAGGTTCTGCAGAAAACAGAAACTGATCCTTTAGGAATGCTTCCGTTAGTCTCATTGATGAAGTCAGGATTTTGTCTGTTAGGCTCTTGTTTTTTAATGTAACTGATGTTATGTTCAGTATTGATAAACAGAAAATTATCAACAACTGATTGAAATTGCATTGCATTGAAATGCAATGGACAAATCAAGTCATTGAAAGCAGAGCTAGGTGGATTCCTGAGTTCCTGGAATGTAGTACCTCACCTAAACCCATTCTTCAAACCCTGGGAAAATAAATACTTATTGAATACTGTGGGGTTTTTTCCTTAAGTACTCCCCAAAACAAAATTAATAGGTAAAAGTCATTTCCATTTGTAGTAATTACCACAAAACACTCTATTGACTGTAGGTCTTACAACGGCTGCGTACAAGGGATAGTGAAGCTGCAAGGTCTCCAAAGACAGGAAATACTGCAGTTAACTTTGGTAACTTCAACTCTCTTCCAAGTATGCTTCAGGGCAGATGCCACTACAGGGACACATGCTTCTGATCTATGCAAGCTTATAACCTGTCCTGAACAACAATATTGGATGGGGTTACACATATATTTTGCAGCTTCTTACACGCCGCTAAATCAAGGCATAAAGAACAGAGTGGACTTGAACCACCACTCAGTTTAACCTATCCAACCATAGCCATGAGAAGAAACCCCACATCTAACCCATTTTGCCAAACAGCCACTTCCTGAAGAAAGCGTTCATGCTTTCTCCAATTATGTTCTTGTTTCACTTTACCTGCAGAGTATCAAAGAAGGAAAAGAAAGACTGCTTGAAGAAAACTATTCGAATGCACCTACAGATAATAAACCAAAATACAGTGTACTCCATACTGCTTACAGTAAACATGATTCATAAGCTATTGTAAGGTAACCAGTCACTGTGCTGTAAACTAAAACCAGCCTTTCATTACATGACCATGTTACCCTTTTCATAAAATCTGCCTCACCCAGTGCAAAGAGAAGTTCCATTCTATATCAAAGCAGGATTTTGCAGTGAAGGCAATTTATCTGTAGGATGCCAGCTTTATCTGCAGTGTTTCCCAGCTGAAATATTCAGGTTGTAAATGCCAGTAATTGAAATTTTTAAAGTGATGAGACAGGCAAATCTCATTTGAAAAATATTCAAAAGAGCAGAACGAACAAAAAATAACACCAGATAGAACATGGCCTAATCTTGAATAACATTTTTAATGCATCAGAGAGGACTGAACAAAAAAAGTCCAAGAGAAAAAGGATTTCATATACTTCTTGCTGTTTAAATGCTAAATTCTCAATATCAAAAAGGCTGCTCAGTCTTAGTAATAATATCGTACAGTAAGTGCATACATTGAAGACACTGCTTTTAAGTAAGATCCTGCATTGACAGGAAGCATGACAAACCCATTCTTCTGTTCAGCTGTCTTATTTAAGCTGTACTGTGATACAACGAAAGATATAAATATTCTATCCTGTGCAGTGCTAAATCTCTAGGAAAAAAGATAAATTCCTGAAAAGTCATAAATCTCCCTTTTGGGAGCAAGAAGGAAGGTCAACAATTTAGGAAAAAAATAAAATTCACACAGAGAAATTTCAATATCTCTTTTAACAAACTAAGAAATACACCGTAACCAATCACCTATTTTAATCTCTTCACTTCTTTTTTAAAAAAAACACAACCAAACAAGCAGGTTCTCCACACAATATACATATACAACACAGTGAGCCTCAGAGTAGCTGGTCACCTCCCATTTCAGCATGTCCATACAAGGACTGCTGTCTCCTCACATGGCAGCAATATCAAAAGCTGGTATTATCCAGTGCCCAGGTTACACAGGCTCCGTGAGACAGAGCCTCTCCATAATCATAATCCCAACTACCTCTTGAATACTGTCTGCATACCGACCTTTCTCTTCTGTCTCCAGTTTTGTAGGTACAACAATGAGTATATGCAAGAGTAAGCCTGACCACATCCTTGTCTCTCGTGTGAGACTAACTCCACTAGAAGTACCTCAATACTTCTTGTTATTCACTTGCCTGCTCAGCTCCTTCTCTTTTGTCTTAAATGACTAAACAGAAAATCTCTATTCAAAAATCCACAAATGGAATACTAAAATTAATTAGACTGTTCCAACAGCAAAGCAAAGGTACAGGAATTGCCCACAACACGCAGGGTTTTTACCTCAGCTGTTGCGCACAAACATTGGCTTCCTTTGTCACAAGAATAGCTATCACCCCCTCCTGAGCACACCTGGAAAACACGTTTCGTGATGGAAAGCCATATATAAACAGCTAGGACTGGACAGAAGGAAGCTCCTGCCGTGGTCAGTGTAATCAGTGTAGTATCTACCATGTTAAGTATTTCCCAGAGAAGTACATTACAGGAGACTAGACCACACAGGTCTTCTTTGAAGAGCAGACCAGCAGCTCCACTCCCTCCACAAACAGGTTGCGCTGATCATTACCTCGTGTTTCAACAGCACTGATGCACTTTTTGATGACGGTGAACCCTATCTTATCCAATTGTGCACCTACAAGGGAAAAAAAAGGTTCAAAAGTTTTAAAGCACCATTATAATTATGTCTTTCACTGAAAAATAAGGCTGGACTTAATTACATAGCTAGTACTTCTCAGGCAAAACTGTAAATACTCTGGAACAGGAATACATCATCACTTTTTCTAGATAAATACCACTTTTTCACTTCACAACCCTGCTTAGCCCAAGTAAAGGCTCATTCTGGTGGTAGTGGCTTCACTGAATCTGTTCACAGCAGCAGGCTTTGAAGAATGGGATCTCTGATTAGGTACATATGTTGGCAGATGCAAAATGGAATTAACAGTACTTACTGCAACATTGACAACATCTGAGAGAGTTAAGCAAATGGGACAAGGAAGTACTTCTGATGAAAAAAACTAATCATCAACAGCAGAGCTTTTACTGAGTCCTACCCTAAGCCAAACAAATTCCCACACTAAAGATACAGGACACATGTATATCATTTCACAGCAGTTAATGATCTAACTACATAAAAGCATAAACCAGGGCAACAGCTGAGATGTAGCATTCCTTTGTAGTTCCTATCTTATTCTTTTTCTTCACATCAAAACTTCATTTAAAAGCTTATATTGCAAAACTGCATATATTCCCCGAAACATCTGGCCTTCTTGCTCCTGGGGACCTGGTCTTGCACCACAAAAATAAAAATCTGCGAAAAAAATTCTATTAATAACACCAGGATCCAGCTTTAACCAACAATTTTATTTTTTTAAAAATGCAAGCATAAATTGCCTGATAATGCAAGAAGGATAACTGTTTTCACTCATATACTGCGCTAACAGAAGAAAGCTAACGCTGCTTAAAGAAAGCCATCCCTTCTGCTTCCATTCTGTGGTTTACATTTTAAATACATGTATTCAGGTTTTTTGCTGACCTTTATGTTCAGCTGTGATTGCTTTTAAAACGATACTTATGCATTTTAACAGATGTGTACACACAATCTGGATTCAGAAATTGACGCATTTACATAAAATTAACCCTTTTTTGAGTCAATGTCAAGCATAAATAAGCAAAACCAATCAGATTGTTTCTCTAGCTTATGTCCAGTCCTACAATTCTTACGTATGTGCTAAACTGCATCACTGTGAAAACCCGTTAATTACAAAATACACAAAGTATATTCAGAGCTTGAGATTAAAAATAAAATATTTAATTACGCAGGATCCATGGGAAAAAAATTTACTCTTGCCTCTCAATTGTAAAATGTTAACAAAAATTAACTTCAATAGTAATTCAAGTACTTACTTCCCTCTCGTTTTGCATTTGCTTTATTCAAATTGATGAACAGCTAACGGAAAAAGAGTAAAAAGTCATAAATTATTTTAAAGAATTTTATGAAATCAGAAACAAGACACCCCCAATCTTAATGCCAACTAGGCACAAATACAGCTGTTTACAGATAGAATGTATCATCTCTAACTACAACAGCTCTAGAGTAGGTCCAGACATCCATGCCTCCTCAAAAAGTAGCTAAGTGCACTTTCTAAGGAGTGAATTTTTTAAAAAATTCTCAACAAATACAGTTCCTTGGGGAGCTAAACAATGTTAGTTACAGCCACTGAAATTAACTGTGACTGACGTGCTCCATGTTCCTGTGCTTCTCTGCAAGCTGATTTCCCACAGTTCAAGTTCACTCGAATCGTTGCGAACTACTTTGATGAATCCTGGGAGTTATGTCCCAGCTCAGCATTCCCAGAAGTTGGTAAGCTTACTGGGGAGTCCAGCTCAGACAACATGTGATGGTAATGAACATCTCCGCACATGAAACAAGATTTTTGCAACAACGATGTCAATAAAACCTACTGCTAAAATCCCCAGTAGCCAACTACTGGGGACAAACACGTGACTGTGTCATTGACTAGAAAACCTCATTATTTTTGGCCTACAAGACCAATATATTATTTATGATTGTAAGAACAATCTGCAGTGTGTTTCATTTCTGCAGTTCAGACCCATTTCCTGATATGAACCAGAAATTAAACAAATTCAAGTACAACCTCATTCCCATTGACGAGGATTTTTTTGATCTGGTGGGGTTTTTTCAGATATAACAATAATACCATATAACTAACTCACACAAGGCTTGCCACCGGAATGCAGTATGTCAGCAAAAAGCTAAGTGGACATGCTTATTCTAGACATTTTCTAGAATACCAATATCATCATTGTGATGGGAAACCATTTATAAAAATTGATGCTGTCATTACAATGAAAAATATCTCATATCAGCATTAGCAGTTACCTACGTTCAGCTTTACCAAGTTACTTGTCTCTCCTGAGTTTTGTTTCACTTTTATTCTTTCTTCATTGAATCTATCATTTTGTGAACTACATAATCTCAGTTTATTAAAGTATAATGGGATTGGGAAGCAGGGGGCGAGAGAAGTTATCCATTACACTATAAATTAATATTTTAAAAACTATGCTTACAGCTTCTTTTCCATCCAAGGCTTCCATCCACAGCTTCCTGTCTTCCTCAGAAAACGCCTGCATGGTCACAGGAACTCCAGGCCTGCAATTGTACCCACAACACAGAGCATCTGAATTCACCAGTAACCAAAAAAGTCTTGTCAAATTCTACTTCTAAGTACAAGCAAAAGTCCATTCTCCTAAAAGTCAGGGTTGTTTTTGCTTAATTACTGAACACTGCTCAGCTTTAAATAAAAGGTATAGAAGTGATACACATAGTAGGAAATAGGGAGGAAAAAGGAAAGTGAATGTAATCTACAAACTATTTTTTTAAATAGCTCGTTGTTGATGGCTTGTTGATTCCAACACTTGCTGGGAGGTACTGAGTTTTCTGAATTCTAAACAAACTTGCTCTTGCTTGCTGTGCTGTTACATAAAAAATGGCTTTTGTCAACTTATTTGATGCATGGTCTTCAGTTTAGAGCAGTGACAATTATTACAGTTTTCCAGTAAATATCTTACAAAAAATAATTGTCTTAATGTAGTATCTCCTTACAAAACTCCACTATTATAACTTTCCTAAAAAGCAAGGGCAGACAATTGTGGGACATGAGGATTACTGAACACAGATTAACATAAATGTACTGTTGTGTTTATATAATAGGAAACTAAAAAGAGTAATTGTGTAGTTCAGCATAATGTACAAAGCAAGGTGAGTTAAAAGCAGAACAGGTTATTTGGGTAATTATTTTTCTGCCAAAAAAATTATTATATTCAGCCTGTCAATACTTTCGGCAATTTTGTAAATCTCATAAAGAGACGGATAGAAATAGAGAACTAATTCATAACATTCTCTCTCTCTCTTTTGTATTAAATCTATCTTCAAGTAGCAAAATAGCTGTAGGGAAAAATTTTACCCAAAAACAACAGCACAGAGAAAACAAGCACAAATCCCACTTCTACTTTGAACTGTAACAGTCTACACATCACATTCATATTTTTACAGCTAGAGATATTTCTAGTTAGTTTTCACCTTGCCATAAATTTTATCAAACCACACAATTTAATTGCAGTGTAAAACTCTATAAATACAAATACCTCCTGCTCCAAAACTCTTTTCAGACACATGAAGACAGGGCATGCGCACACCCTCTGGCAAGCCAATCTAAACACAGGAGACTCAACTACAGCTTTGGAAAACGGCAGCAATCAAGCAAGTCATTCTCTTTTGATTAAAGCAAGGAGACTATTAAGCCATAGAAATGGAATCTCTTACTATTCTCAGTGACAGACATGGAGCTCTTAAGAGTGGGTGAGGGAAGCCTTCCCTTAATTTCTGCAATCTTTGCCACTAAAACTAGCTAATATTGGTATTAGTAATAACAGTAATGAAAGCAGCTTCTCAGGCCATACCAAGCTTTTTTCAGTGCAAACTGGTCTGTTAGTAGCGCAGAGCTGCAACCATCATAAACACGCAAACTTAATCACTCAGTAGAAACAAATACCCTAAGTACCCTAGCTAAATTAACTAAAAAAAAAATCCCACATGCTAAGTTGTTTTTTTCTTGCCTACTGTCTTTTACTAGCTAAAACTAAAACCAAATTAGTCACTTTTATGCAGGGCAAGTTTTCTTTCTTTTCACTAAAATGATAACTGTCAAGGTAGCAAAGAGTATCACCTAGAGGCAATACATCGAACTCAGTATATGCTGCATGAAAGATTATTTATTTGTCTTCAAATTAAGGTCAAAAGAGACAAAGTCTTCCCTCCTCCTTGTCTTGTATTGGTAAAATTAAAATCTAGGTAGCATTTCAGAAGGATAATGCTCTTTATCACTAGAAAGTCTTTTTCCTACCCCAAAAGATCTCTGTTGTATCCTTAAGATTTAAATTTCTCTACATTTACCAGTAGTCACCTCCAACTAAACATGATGGGGTACTAGAAACGGAAAAAATATCACTTTCCAGAGATTTAGCCAAGATCGTAGTACCCTCAGAGCTTATACCCATAAGTATCAGAATTTAAAGAAAAAAGAATCATTTGGCTTTCTCTTTAAAAGAAAAATCTGTAAGTATTCAGCTAGCTCCAAATTATGCTCAAAGCCACACAGGAGGCTGAACGTTTGCTACTGAAAAGCCCTTCCTAAAATTTTACAATCTTGCATCCTTCCACAGCACAGAAACAAAGAAAACCCCATAGCCAGCTGTCAATCTGTATGTTATTTTTTAACCTGCACAAGCCAAGGGATAAGTGTGCCCTGAACTGATACCAAGGAAACAAGCTAATGGCCTGCAGCACAGAACTAATCTCCATGGGAACATCTCAGTATTATACACATATATTATCAAAAGAAAAATGCCTGATATCAAGGTCACAGCGGACTAGTTGTGTCTACTATATCTAGACAGAAAGATGGATTAGGTTTTTTTCCCCACTTTTACCACAGAAGAGAATGAAAAAAAGTGTTTTGCAGGATCAAGGAAACACTGCTCTCCATCCATCTCTGTTCAAACTCCAGATCCCCTATTGAGCAGAGATGACACACAGAGGGGGACAGACTGACATTTATCACGGTACTTTTTTAGCACCTTTATGAGACTCTGTTTGAAATCTGTTATTCATACTGACCAATATACTGACCCAAGAGAAGCTGGTGTCAAGAGTTTAAACCTTTACTCCGTTTCCTACTGTTGGGACACAGCGTTATAATGGTTAAGACACATCCTCCTCAAATAAAAAAATGCAAGTTCAACCCATACTGTAGACTTGTGACAAGTGCCCCCTGAGTTGTAAATCAGTATCTTGTCATCTGCCACACGAGCTGGAGGTTTTCAGATGCAGTGGTAGTTTCGCATTCCTTTACCCATTGCTTGTTACAGAAACCAGCATGCCTCAGGCAGGCCAGTCTGACCGGCCACAGCAAGCTAGGCATAGCCTCTGACCTGAGACCGTGCATGTGCATACGATCCTTACCAATTACGTATTTGCAGACCACAAGCAATCAAAGGACAGAGGGGCCTGACAGCATTAGTCATACCGCATTTAAAGTGAAGGGCACTATGAATTTGATCAGAAAAACCCAAACACCTATACAACTTCAATATCTAGTACATGATAAATTACAATGTAATTAATTGGTATAAGTAAGGAGTAAATGTATTGGTTAAAAACAGCTCAGAAGGAATGGCTGCAAAAACTCAGTAACAGTCCACTAATTTATATCTAGCATTTAATGCTAGATGTGATCCTGTTCTGCACAGATGCAACCTGCACCAAAAGAACATGGCATTACTACAACCGTATTTATTTGCAGCACCCTGTTTAAGCTGGACTCTCTCACCTTCATAAACAAAGGAACACTACAATGCTAACGAAACACAGTATTTATCATATCTTAAGATCCTTTTAGCAAAATAAATAAGCAATTCTTCTCTTTTGAAATAAAGCAACAAAATCATGGCGTTTCAAAAAAGCAGTGGCAGCAATGTTCAAGATGCACTGGATGATTATACCAGCCACAAAAAGCCTCAAAATCCCAGTGATCTTATATATCTTCAACCTGAGAATCCAGCATAAACCCTCAGCAACATGTCATTTTGAAAAGCAAGCCTGTGATACAATATGGTCATGACCGCACAAATTATTACAGTGATCGTAGTCTTTCACTATATGTACTTCAATTTAAGCCGGTAACACTACAACAACAATGATTCGTAATAGTTTCTCTAACTTTTTCTATGTTTTTCTTTTATGTGTGTCAATGTCATTTCAGTTTAGATCCTCCCTGCTTCTGCCACACACAACTGCGGCAAAATCCAGTGAGCCATGGCAGTGCTTGCCTGCTCCTCCAGTGATTATTTCCCACTGGCAGCCCCAACGAACATTGAAAACATAAGAAAAAACTCAACAGTAGTATTACAGTAACATTAGCTACTAAAGAGTCCTTTCTAGTGTTTCATGAGCTTACCTGTCTGAGGCTTCTAAGTCAAAACAGAACCGCCTGTCTATAGTATCTGTATTTCTTTTGGTACAATATGTAAGGATGAAGAGTTCCTCATCACCCTGTGAAAAAAAAGTTTTTATATGCTTGACTCTGTAACTGAAAGCTTCAGTAAGCCAGCTATACAAACCAAGTAAAGTAAATTTACATTAAAATAATGAGAAAAATTACACTGAAAACTGACACTTGCAAAGGAATTCACTCATGTTTGCCATTCAGGTCTCTGCACAATGACACATAAATTCCATGGTCATTTACGGGTCATAAATGCAAAAATATTAAGTCCATTTTAGCTGGTACTTTACAACATGACACAGTACCACAGTAATTTAAACACAAAAGTATTTTGCTATAAAGATTTTGCACTTTACAATATAAGCACACAAGAGCATAAGACACTTCTCCCATTTTATGTCAGACACAGATTTCTGTAAAAGCTATTGCTACAGTAACTAGAACAAAGTAAGTGTTCTTTACTATGTGTAATCTGCCTTATAAAACCAGCCCTTTCGTCAACCAACACTTGGATCATATGTTACCCTTAAGTATTCAAAAATCAAATAAACTCATCTATGAATGCTGCATGAGTTGTACCAGATTTAATCAGGAGTAACTGTACATTTTCATTACTTCTTGTCTCACTCAACATCTCCAGACACGGGAGGTTGTCACTGGAGGAGTAATTGCATTGTCGGTTTCAAAACGGGAGATGTTTTAATACAGCAAAAATGGCTTCATAAGTGTTTTAGAAAGCCGAATGCTTACACATATACTATATTAACTGAAATGGCTTATTACAATTAAGAATAAATCATGATAAAAAATTCACAGTATTAAAATGATTAAGGAAGCCAAACGCCACTAATTTTCAATATGGCAGGTTTTCCAGAGCTTTTGAAAGATTCTTCCAAATTCAATATATTTACAAATATACACAGTCCTCAAAATAATGAAAGCCATCTCCTCTCTGCTTAAACTAATGGGATATAATACCCTGATAAAATTCCAACAACGTGATTTTCTAACCAAATTTGAAGACAGGGCAGGGTGCTGAATTTACAGGAATATTGACTCAAGCATTATTTTCCAGCTTCACATATCCTCTTTCCTTGCAACAAAATGCATTTCATCCATATTAATGCATTCATTTAATGTGTCATCTCTGAATGTGCTGAGTGCCCTCAATTCCCAACTATTTCAATAGGAATTAAGGCCATTTAAAGATCTTGGATCTTGAATATTTCAGGTGCTATCAAAGATATCTGAAATTACATTCAGTTGTCAGGACAAATTATATTCATATTAAAAACCTCTGTTCTAGCCCCTCTTCTAGTACTTACACCTCAAAGAAAAAAATCTGACCGAAGCATGTAAGAAAGAAATCTGACAAATCTGGTGGCCTTCCACAACAGGGTTACAGTGTTGGTAGACAAGAGAAGAGCAACTGACATCATCTACCTGGACTTGCACAAAGCATTTTACACTGTCCTGCATCACATCCTTGTCTCTAAATCGGAGACATGGACTTCACAGAAGGACCACTCACTGGATAAGGAATCGGCTGGATGGTCACACACAAAGACTTGCAGTCAACAGCTTGATGTCCAAGTGGAGACCAGTGACAAGTGACGTCCCTTAGGGGTCTGTATTGGGGCCAGCGCTGTTTAACAACTTTGTTGGCAACACCAACAGTGGGATCGAATGCACCCTCAGCAGGTTTGCTGATGACACCAAGATGCGTGGTGCGGTTGACACACTGGAGAGAAGGGAAGTCGTCCAGAGGGACCTTGACAGGTGGGCCCGTGCAAACCGCATGAACTTCAACTAGGCCAAGTGCAAGGTCCTACACCTGGGTCGGGGCAATCCCAAGCACATATACAGGCTGGGTGGAGAATGGATTCGAGAGCAGACCTGAGAAGGACTTGGGGGTATTGGCTGATAAGCTGAACATGACCTGGCAATGTGCACTTGCAGCCCAGAAAGCCAAACATATCCTGGGCTGCATCAAAAGATGCGTGACCAGCAGGTCAAGGGAGGTGATTCTGCCCCTCTGCTCTGCTCTTGTGAGACCCCACCTGCAGTCCTTCATTCAACTCCGGGGTCCCCAACATAAGAAGGACATGGACATTTTGGAATCAGTCTAGAGGAGGGCCACAAAGATAATTGGGGGCTGGAGCACCTCTCCCATGAACACAGGCTGAGTTGGGGTTGCTCAGCCTAGAGAAGAGAAGGCTCCAAGGAGACCTTACAGCAGCCCTCCACTACCTGCAGGGGGCCTACAAGAGAGTTGGAGAGGGACATTTTACAAGGGCATGTAGTGATATGACAAGGGGTAACAGTTTTCAACTGAAAGAGGGTAGACTTAGGTTAGATATTTGGAAGAAATTCTTCACTGTGAGGGTGGTAAGACACTGGAACAGACTGCCCAGAGAAGCTGTCGATGTCCCCTCCCTGGAAGTGTTCAAGGCCAGGTTGGACGGGGCTTTGAGCAACCTGATCTAGTGGAAGGTGTCC
The DNA here is from genome assembly GCA_013398225.1 of Steatornis caripensis. NCBI lineage: Eukaryota > Metazoa > Chordata > Aves > Caprimulgiformes > Steatornithidae > Steatornis > Steatornis caripensis. The sequence goes on along the minus strand of VZSC01000259.1, from coordinate 80,336 downwards.
CTGCCCAAGGCAGAGGAGCTGGAATTAGATGATCTTTAAGGTTCCTTCCAACCCAAACCATTCTATGATTCTAAGTCTATTGTATTTTTCTCATTTATACTTTAACAAGTTAAATGCCTCATGGATAAACCAGATTCTACATGGTGAAATACTGCACGTTATCAGTACCATGTTCTCTGGTCTTCTAAAAGGAAGCAACTGAAAAAGTATACAGAACTCTTATCTATTAACCCATCCATTATTTTAGGTTAGTGTCCCTAAATGCAGGCTAAATTGCATGAAGAAAAAAATAAAAAAAAGGGCAAGGAGGTAGAAAGGTAAAGTACTTGACGCATCTTATCTGACACATCCTCTGATATCGACACAGTGCAAGTATAGGAGTAGAATATAAAAATATACTTACAACTTTCCCTCCTGATCTGTGTTCAAATGGGATCATAGTGAACTTCTTTGTCTCTTTCCTGTATGTGCAATAGTGCTTCACCCAACTGGAACCAAAGGGAGCAGGCCCTACACAAAACGGAAACACTAAATGGTATGTACTTTTTCCAGTTTGTGTGTATTCTTCACTTGTTTTCCAAAATGATACTTAAGACTCCTACTTAATTCCTAATAATGCAGTATTTAAAACAAAGGTATGAATTAAGAACATTATACAAAGTAATAAAACATTAACTAGTGCTTACTATTCTAAAAACTGACACATATCATATTTCACATTTATGTTTAATGACAAAGAGAAGGAATTGTTAACGTATATTTGTCTCACTACTACAGACAAAATAATTTTTCCCTATAAAATAAATACCCCTTGGAAACTTTATTTAAGCAGAACATGGAAACCTAGTTTTACACTTGGTAACTTGAAGCTACGTAACTGCAGACTGACACACCTGTGTTGCAAGCTCTACATTATCTACCGATATCTAAGGTCTGATCACATTTTCTGACACCAANGGCTTTGAGCAACCTGATCTAGTGGAAGGTGTCCCTGCCCAAGGCAGAGGAGCTGGAATTAGATGATCTTTAAGGTTCCTTCCAACCCAAACCATTCTATGATTCTAAGTCTATTGTATTTTTCTCATTTATACTTTAACAAGTTAAATGCCTCATGGATAAACCAGATTCTACATGGTGAAATACTGCACGTTATCAGTACCATGTTCTCTGGTCTTCTAAAAGGAAGCAACTAAAAAAGTACAGAGAACTCTTATCTATTAACCCATCCATTATTTTAGGTTAGTGTCCCTAAATGCAGGCTAAATTGCATGAAGAAAAAAATAAAAAAAAGGGCAAGGAGGTAGAAAGGTAAAGTACTTGACGCATCTTATCTGACACATCCTCTGATATCGACACAGTGCAAGTATAGGAGTAGAATATAAAAATATACTTACAACTTTCCCTCCTGATCTGTGTTCAAATGGGATCATAGTGAACTTCTTTGTCTCTTTCCTGTATGTGCAATAGTGCTTCACCCAACTGGAACCAAAGGGAGCAGGCCCTACACAAAACGGAAACACTAAATGGTATGTACTTTTTCCAGTTTGTGTGTATTCTTCACTTGTTTTCCAAAATGATACTTAAGACTCCTACTTAATTCCTAATAATGCAGTATTTAAAACAAAGGTATGAATTAAGAACATTATACAAAGTAATAAAACATTAACTAGTGCTTACTATTCTAAAAACTGACACATATCATATTTCACATTTATGTTTAATGACAAAGAGAAGGAATTGTTAACGTATATTTGTCTCACTACTACAGACAAAATAATTTTTCCCTATAAAATAAATACCCCTTGGAAACTTTATTTAAGCAGAACATGGAAACCTAGTTTTACACTTGGTAACTTGAAGCTACGTAACTGCAGACTGACACACCTGTGTTGCAAGCTCTACATTATCTACCGATATCTAAGGTCTGATCACATTTTCTGACACCAAAACTCACTCCTAACTATTCATCAGTGCACACCCTACATAGCATACACTTAAGAGCCCAGCCTACTGCATACAGTGTTATTGAGATCTGCACCAGAGTGTTAACTGTTAAAACTTGGATTCTGACCCTCTGTATCTCCTCACTTCTATTAAACTAATTATTTTTAAAAAAGGTCTGCAATGAAATCTTCTCTCTTGAATGACTCTGCTCCAGAGAATCAGGGAAGCCCTTCATGAGTGGCTCAAGCTGACAGAGGATTTCACTGCTCCTAACCTGGAAGGTCTCACTGCCCTGCTCCTCCCCAACCCAGCTTCAGGCATACTCACCTCTTCTGAATCCTAAAGCTCATGATGACCAAGATCAGTGAACAGATCTCACAGAACCATGATTTTTCTTATTTTTTTTACTGCTAGTTCTTTTAAAACTTGTTTCTAAACATTGTAATACCAATGCTTCCATTGAGAACGTTGTAGAGTCTTCAAAAATATTATTAATGCAAAATGTTTTTCAAAAAAACAAAACCAAACTACTTTGTGGTCATTCCTTGAGCAGTAAGGGTTCTGCATCTTCTTATGCTTTCTTACTAGAGTGAGAAAGATTTATAATTCTTCAAAGTATTGACAGGATATGATTTGTGTGCCACGCACCTTCACAGCAAGAATTTCAAAACTAGCTACCTAGCATATAACCTCCTTTATTTGACTCTATGATCACAATTAGGTAATGAAAGCATATCGCTGAACCAAGGAAATGACAGTCAATTTGATCATACTAAAATAGCCCAATTCTCAGAGGCTATTTTGACAACTAATGTTGTTGCCTGACAGTTCTAGGGGAGGTCATTAGTAATGCATTTAAAATAAGATGAAATACATGCTTTGGTCAAATAGAACCTGCCCGAACTCAGTCACCTTTGCTAAGAACTGTCACACTTCAAGCACCGTGCTCTTTTAGTGAGCCTCAGTAACACTGCCATTAGAGACTTTGAACATTTCCTCAGACGACTCTGTAACAAACTGTAAATTTTTGCATCTTCATGTTATCTGTAGAAATAAGACTTGCCTGTATGCACAATATGGGCACTATAGGAATACAAAAATACACTTACTTTTTTCCTGTACATAGAGATAGCCTTCCATCGTGAAGTGATTTGCTCTTTTATGTTCCTGAGGATTTCTTCTGATCTTGTTCATGAGCTCCTCTACCTCTGACCTTGTTCCTTCAAAACGATTTCGCGTCTAAAAGACAGCAAAAACCCATTAGTAGAGAGAGTGGAAGAAATATTTACTCTTCCTGGCAGATAGGTGTTACAATAATTATTTATAAAATTAAAGAATGATTCAGGCCATTTTAGGACAGTCAGTGCACAGTTTCCATATACGTTTACTCTTCCAAATTTTCTGATATTCTTCAAAATTAAAGTGTTTAGATATTAGCTGTTGTAACTGTAGAAAGCACAGAAAGGTTGCCAAAGTAGATTTCTAAAACAATGTGCTGACCTGTTCAGAAAGAAATTAAATACTGAGTGCAAAATAACTTTGGATTTGAATATTCAAGTTTTCTTAGAAAAATATTACTACATGTGTTGGTTTAATTCATGAGATTCTTATTAGTTGTCAGGAAGGAGAGAATTTTCTGCAGTTATTGAGAAAAAAGTGACAGGAAGGTCACCAGCAATGTATACACATTGAAACTATATACATGCCAAATGTTTTGATCACACAGGAGCAGAAGCACGCAAAAAAATTCAGTTTATTATTATTCCTGAATGTCACTCACTCCAAAGTTTGCAAGCAGCCACAAGAAAAATATTTATTAGAATATTAGTAAAAGCAAACAGAAAGTAACCACGCCATTCATCCTATACAACAGGACTATATAAAATAACAGAGTAGCTGACACCTGACAAGAAACGCTTCAGTTTGGTCCGAAAAACACTGGCAACTGGCCAATGAGCAAATAACAAAACCAAAGCAACCGTGCTAATACCTAGTTTCCTCCTTATACCCACTTGCCCAAATTGCACAAACTGAAAACATACATTTAAATTCCAAGCTAGTATTTTCCCCAGTTAGCACATGTGTACTTCCAGATGCATGCTTATGTGTCTTGTTGCTTTTAGAGCACCTTTATTTTTCTGAAAGTGGATGAGCTTCTGAAAACGCTGCCTCATCTGTTTTATTTTTTCCTCCAGGACAAGCATACAGTTGCATACGCTGACAAATATATCATGAATATAAACAAGTATCCATTCTTAGACACAGACAGTTAACACTATACTCCTGACTGGCCAACTGTACATGCAAATTCCAGATTTATGCTTGGAAGGAGTTTATTCATGGGCACACAGTCCCTGCAAGCTGGTCAAAGCAGGCACCCATACCCATATGTTTTATAGGAGAAAGCTGAAGATACTCTTTAGGTGATGACCGAGAACAACTGCTGCCTTTCCTCCAAGGCAAAACAACTGCTCTGAACCCTTCCCATATCCATCATCTCAATTTCAGGTCACATCTGCTTGCAAATTTTGGAGTTACATTCTGCACATAAACTTATTTCCAAGGCTCTAAACAATTTTCTAAGCTCCTTTACATAATTTCCTAGAATAGTTGCATTAAAAAAATATACTCTGTACTCAGGACAAAGGCAAAAAAAATTGATAGCAACAGACTTAAACCTTCCTGTGTGAGCACTGATCACTCCAAGGTTAGATGCTTTAATTGATCCTGCTATGATCTTTCTTAGCTGTGCGGTGATCATAAATCCAAGTGTGTGAAATACACCCTGGGAATCATGGGATGGAGCACCATGGGCTTCAAAAGCCTCAAGAAAACTTTCATCTCTCTTTGCGCTGTGACAAAGCTGAGCGTAACCAGGGGTCGACCACAACTGCTGCACCAGCGTGGCTATGCCTCCTCTTCCCAGGGAAGGCCAGGTTTGCTTGCAGGGCAGGAAAGCATGGTCAAAGCTGCATCCTTGTATGAGGTAGGGCACAGAGCTGAGATAACGAGAGAAAAGTCCTGGGAGTGCGGGGGTATCTAGTTGGAGACGCAGGATTTTTATGAGAGAATAATACTGTTGAAAGAATTAGCTTACTGGAGCTTGGGCTACAAGGCTGGATTGTGGGGGTTTTTTTCTTTCTTCCATTTCAGGGGGGAGTGAGGGGAAGGCAGCGGCTGGGGCTAGGTGTGGAGAAGAAATCCACAGTGTAATTCTCAAAGTAAAGACAACCTAAACAAAAAGCAAGGCAATTACTACAGCTATGCTGGCGACTCAAATCACTCCCCAGATGCAGCTAGGCTCTCTGTACTGAATCTTGTACTCTTCCATTTCTGTGTCAATCCACTGTTCTGCCAGCACTTCAGGTGCACTACAGCCAAGCGCTAGTTAGTTTTTCCTTTGGGATCTTCAGCATAGTGGAGAGTGTGTCATGTCCTCTTGTGATCTTTTCAGGTGCTTCCTTCTATTCTTCTCTTACCTCAGCTTCCTTTCTCTCTACAGCTTTTTGAAATCCAGGTTATTCTTTCTGTCCATTCATAAATCTTGAGCTGTAATGCTCAATCTCTTTTGGCTTTCCTGGGGCACAGTATAATACCACTCAGTCAACTGAAAATCCAGCTAAGATTAGCTTGCTTTCTTATTGCTCATCACTTCTTCAGACCACTTCACTGGCTCTTTTCCATCTCTAACCTGAAATCCAGCTCTTCAAAACTGTATCATAGCTTCCCCCTCAGGTTTCATTTCTTGCTTGTCTTGCATCAGCTCCCCTCTATCCGTTGCGGCTCTGTGCTGCTCCTCATTCTGTTAAGCTAAGCACACAGAAGCAGCAAGTCTGTCCTGACATTTTCTCCAGAAGCATTGATTTTTGCCATGGAAGACTGCTTACAAAGTTACCACTACTCAGTTCCCCTACCCAAATCAAAAAACAGCTCAAGAGGAAACCTGAGACTTAAACATATGGGAAGAAAATTAAAGGAATGGTTATCATGACACATGAATCATGTCACTAAGTATTACAGCAACTGTAATCCCCTCTTCCGCCTTTCTGTCTCCCTGCTACTGTTGGCTAGTTAAGCCATTTCTAAAATTAGATTGCAACGTCTGAGAAGTTTCTGTGTCTTAATTCCAGGTGCCCTTAGAGGTCAACAAAACAGATGCACTATCATGAATTGCTTATTTGCAGTAAGGTACATGGTTTGTCCTGTACCAACAGGCCTCTGGCACATCTAAGTTCCTCTGAGAGAGTTTTATTCTTCACAAATCTCACGGGAGCAAACAGACCATTTGACTAGTGACTCCATCAGTCCCATTGCTTCAGCCTGTCACCTTGCTTGCTGCTCTCCCAGTCCTGAGCAGATCGCACTGGGCAATTTGGTGTGAGTGTACATCAACTAGTGATGGGCCCCAGTTAGTCGGCCCTTGAAGGAACTCAACCGTTTCGTCAAATACGCCATGGGTGCTAACACCAAGTCTCCTTATACAGTTCTGCATCTCAAACCAACAGGGATGTTCTTGCCTGAAAGGGCTGCTTCAAGACAAACAGAAACTCTAAGCCGCACTGCTGGCAGAGATGCCAAAACCAATGCAGATGAGCTCAGCTGTTTTTCTTTCCTTTTCTTAGATGTGGATAACCTATCCTGTCAAGCAATGACCCTCAGACATGACCACCACATACTCAACTTCAAACACATCTAAACCACTGAGAACCTTGACACTTCTTTACCCCTCCTCTAAATTTTCCAGCATTGCATGCATTTTAATAGATTTCATTCATTTTCACGACAATCCCTGTTTTATGTCTCTATAAAAAAGAGGAAAAAGGAGTGGGAGCCTTTTACCTGGTACTTGGTTTTTAGAGGAGTATCAGAAATGACGAAGTAAAAACTCACCGGAATTAGCAGCGATTTGTTCAGCGGTGTGGTTGGTTAGCCAGAAGATGGCACTATATCCCCAAAACTCACAGGCAATGCACTAACACCAAGAAAGTATTGGCAATACAGACACTGTACACACAGTAGCTTCAGTGTGCGATTTAATTTTTTAAATTAGAAAAGGTATTGATATCAATCTCAACTTACATTTTGTATATTTATCTGCAGGGTCATTTTGTAATGATTGAAGTCTTTAGCAAGTTCATATCCCTGATGATAGAAAGTGAACAAACCCTGAAAAAACGATAGCACCTGAAATACAAACAAAAGACTTGTTAGAATGAAAAGCTCTATTTACCAGAACATAAGTGCTGCATGTAGCCCTTTTCGGAAAGATCAGAGATGATAAAGTGATTACTTTCAAACAAATTTCCACTAATGTCTACAATTGATGAATAACTATTTAGATCCAAATTATCAGCTATGTCCACTGACATTTTTGGGTGGTCCCATCTTTGGAATTTCACAACTGATTTCTACTTAAAATTTGACCATAGGCAATCTGGATTGTCTATCTCCCAAACTCTCCTATGTAACGTCTTCCTAAAGCTGCACTGATACCAATGATGTCTGGCATAAACATTTGTGCACAAGGAGGTAAGGATCAGTCTGCCTTTTAGTCACCACTTCCGTAATCATTCTCCTCCCTGCTAATGACCACCTTGAGATGATTTTCATAAAAGAGTCAACTGCTTTGTTCCAAGGAAGCTCTCCCTCCAATAACTTTACCCATCACAGCTTTTCGTATGTAGATCTGACCCCCTCCCTCCTCCCTATCAGAACCAGCAAATGATCCGTGCTGAGTTTCTGGCTTCAGTGTTTCAATTTAAAAGAATGAACAAGCTCTACTGTATTGGAAACAGGGTGAGGTGCAGTACTGCCTACCTCTCCTGTTTGGTTCGGGTTATTGGAAAGAAGCAAATGACACAGGAAAGAACTATTGTCTTTAATAAAGAGAACAAACCAAAGAACATATTTAATAAAGTCTGGAGTAATACCCAAATAAATCATTTTCAAAAATGCAAAAACCCACATAAATTTAAAATATTATGAATAGGAAAGGGAATAAGAACCTCATACTCTGTAATTTCAGTTTACTACCCAAATGAAAACAAATACAAATTGAGCAACACAAAGTTCGGCCTCATCCAGAGAGAGCTTTCAGAAGAGAGAAAGGGTCATGTTTCAACAACATAATTTGAAGATTCATTACTCTAGCCTGGCTCTGAGGAAACTTCAAATGGTTTGAAACACAAGAACTGAATCCAAAACTATTTAGGATTGAAAAATATTAAACACCAGAAATTTTTTAAAAGCCAAAACAAACAAAACCCATCAACACAACAAAGAAATCCCACACAACCATTTTGCAAAATATTTTCCCATTCCTTCAACAATGCTAATATATTTTAAGCAATTTATTCCCACTTCAAGACTTTTGTAATTTTTTCATACAGGAATAAGCTACACTAAAATATACAGCTCATTAACTCCACAATGACCAACTACTTTGATTAGGGTCATTTGGGATTTTTTATTATTATTACATTAAAATACTTGTATCAGAATAAAAGGACAGACTTGGTCCAAAAACACAGATTTCAGAGCATGAGTGAAAAACGGTCACTTCTACAATCCATCCTCCCTTTACCTCAGTATCACACTTACTGTTCTCTTGTTTTTTTATAAAGTCGCACTTATATTACAAAGCTAATGCACGCATCAGAAAATCTTAGAATAAGCTCTTCTCAGAGATTTAAGTCTGGTCAGTACACATACAATTTTCACTGAAATTCAGTGGAACACACCTTGATTTCTGCACAGATTCAATTGCAGTTGAAATCAAACATATCAGACTACCTGATAATGAGATTTTTAGCCAGCAGTGCCCTCTTAATAAATTTATATCTGCACTTCTTCACTAATAGGCCTCTAAGTGCAACCTTCATATTGAAAACAAAATTCCTTACATTAGTCAGGAATAACATTTCAGTAGTTAAAAAAACCAAATGCCAAAAAGTCTGACCCCAACATCATTTTCTTAAACCCTCTATCCTAACTCACATCATAAACTGAGGTTTTTTGCAATACAGCACAAGGTTTCACACATTTTCTGAAAATCAACATCAATGGATCCAGATCAACTGCAATTACTGAGGTAAGCTTTGAGAGGTCTGGTTAAGTCTGTCTGTACTAGGAATTTGCATAGATGTAACAAGAGTGCCTTAAATTCTGCTAAGTCACACAATTGCAAACATCCTCCAAGAAAATATAGCTCCCTGACTTTTGTTCAATTGCATTCCTCCTCCACCACTTACGAATGACAGGGTAGGCTGAATTCACTGGTACTTACAGGTTCCACACACTCAAATTTCTTCCGCTCCTGTATCTCTTGCAACTTGCATACATACTCTAGGGACAGCTCATAGAAGTGTCTTCTGTTCTGCTCCACTTGGTTATCTGCCTGCACACAGAATGAAGTTTCAAAGACATTTTGCAGACAGCTTCAAAATGACACATGCATAGCATACAAGTGACGAGCAATAAGATAATTTTCTCCAGACTGGAATTTGTTCCTTTACGACAAAGCTCATTCACTTACTTTTAAACAGCAACAGCAACTCCCTTTCACTAGGTAACATGTGTTGCTCTGAATCGCGAGGCTAAATTTTTAGAAACAGTCCAGTAACACCTCTTCAAGCTTCTTTTCTATGGAATTTAAGTCAAATACATCAGAGCAGGTACTTGTGCGTTGCTTTAATAGCATTGAAAAGGTGCTTGCCCAAACACAGAAAGGGGCTAGCAGTGTCTTCCATTAGAAAAGGGGGAAATCATCTCTCCAATCAAACTAAGGAAGATAATGTTATTGTTGAAAACCACATTGCTGGTACCGTAAGCTTTATTCTATAACTGCTGTAAACAGCCAGAATGCTATTGTACCCATCCCACACTTGTGCTCACTCTGACTAGCAAGAAAAGCAATTTTTAAAAGTTCACTTATTGGTAAGACACTTCACAAGTTTCCACAGAGCATCAAACATTTAAAAATGCAGCCTTACTAGCTGCAGCTGATTTCTAGCTCAGCTTTGCTGAAATGCCAGCACTGTATTGATGGTGAACTGTTATATTCTAGCTGCCATTTGTACATAAATATCTAACTTTCTAGCCTACATGTATCATTCCATTAACTTACTATTTAAGGTATACATGTCCTCATTGAACTATAAAACTTCAGGAACTGGGTAATGGAAACCTTTATTAAAATACACTGAAAAAAGGCTACAATGGAATAATCTAAGTGATCAACACTTAGTCTTTGCCCATGTGATAATACCAAATGCTTCTACGCTAAATTAAAGTAAGGAATGGAGAAAAGGTTAGGTGAAAGGACCAGATTTACTATCATATGCTCGCTCTTAGATACTGAGACTATATCCTTCAGGGAGAACAGCAACTGCTATGCTTTAAGAGGATAAGTCAAATTAGCTTTAAGGCAGTTTTGCTTTAAGACGTGCTTTGCTTGCTGCACTGTGCTAGAAACCTGTCAGGAGGTAAAGGGGCATAACAACAAATGCCATTAAAAAAATAAGCACTGATACGCACATCAGTAAGAAAACGTGTTTCAAAAAGCCAAGCCATTTCCATGCATCCCGTTAACCATACAACACAGGAACTGTTTGAGTTGTCAGCAAAGCTTCTAATGATAAATACCCATACTGAAGGGCAGCCATAGAAAAAGACTATGAAGTGGGTCTACTAGGAGATCTGGTTAATCAATAGTAAGACAGCCCTATATACACCAAAGGCCCATGTAAGCCTGTTTCTCTCTCTCTCCTTCATTTTTAGGTTGGTTATTGTTTTGGTTGTCTCCCCCCGCTTCCCCCAAGAATACAATACCCAACACAGCCATTTTAATTCCTCTCAATTCCCCTGTAAATAAATTCTCACATCTTTCCTCAGTTTTTTGCAGCAGGAGCCTCCCCATGTACCCACCAAGTTCCCTCACTGTTGCATTGTACTTTGTGTAGCACCGAAGAAATACTGAAATAAGAAACACACCGTGCCTCAATGAAATTTCAGGAATATCCTTCCACAAAGAGAGTCAAAGGCTATGTTAATTTAAGACACACTCCACAACATGGCATGTTTCTCATCAAATTTTTGTCAAATTTATACCTGTATCCTTTACTTACTCCAGTCAGGAACTGACATGACTAGCAATGTATACATTAGGAAGCTCCCATGCAATTATATACAACTATTTTCTAAGCTTGTGTAAGAAAGCTTTTCCTATTCAGTACTCCAAGAACATGCTGCAAGTTTTTTTTTTTTAATTGCTTATACACATATACTCCAAACTTAAATGCATAAATGAAAGTGCTCGACTGAAGAATTATACAATTTTTGCTCATGAAACCCTGAATGACCTTTAAAACAAATCTATTTGCTCATTCTAGTCTTCACACATGCTTTAAAAGTTCAGATCACATTTGATACAGCTTCAAAATGCCTCTTGCAGGCAATCTGTGTTTTTCCATTGAGGTTAGGTCTCATTTCAGACTCTGAAATACAGTTCTCGATATCATCAAGTTAGAGATCATAATTAACACTTTTCCGTTTCTTCTGCACCAAGTTCATAGGCAGTTGATCAATTTGATAAAAGTACAGGTCCTGACACGTGAGCAACGCCCATGAACTTTACGGAGACAACTCAGCTCCCCAGAAGACATTTGTTTTGCATATGAGGGCCTATGTTGCAAATACAGTATGGAGAAGTAACATCCTAGTGAAAGTCGAGAACAATCCAAGTTCCCAAGTTCCTAGCTAACTTGCCAGTTACATTCACCATTTTTTTACAAAAGATGGCATAGACTATTTGGGGTGGGGTAAAGAACAGGGAGAAATGTTATCTCTGTGGAAAGCATTAAGTGCTTAATGATACAAGACATTCATAATACTGACATAATTAGACATCTCAAAAAAAAAATTCTTCTGCCTACAGCAAGTCTCTGCAACATTTCTCTGCTATCTTCTCACGTACTATTTGCTGTTGCTCCAGAAATAAAAGCTATTACAAATCATGATGATGATAATAAACCCATAGGGATAGAAAGAATGCCAGGAAAAACAGATCTGTTTTTAAGTTACAAATTGTCAGCAGACTCTTTTGTAGCATTACTTGCAAAAAACAGATCTTCAAAACATGAGAAGGAAAAAAAAGAACAATAAGACTTCTTTCAAGAATATAAATCTTGCTGTACTTTGTATTAACACAGGACACTTAGTTAATACATAGAATGCAATGCAAATAACATATATGGTAAAGTCTCATAAGAAATTTAGAGTTTTTCACAATATACTTGCACTTTGCTATTCCCTTAACTATATAAAAATTCAACATGATGTTCAGTACCTCAAACACACATAAAATAAAGCCCTCAATTCAGAAAACGGTAGGCATACACCACCAAGTTCAGCAAATACTGATTTTCTCACCAACCTTACCACTTCACAGAAATTTTCCTTTTACCACTACAAATGCTTGTTTCGCATTTGCATAAAATACATTTACCTATTCAAAAGCCTGCAGCTTGTATAAAAAAAAGGGCAACAATACCTCTTGTAATTGTAGCTCTTTCTTCTTAGCTGATAAATTCAAATGCTTTTCTAACAAACTGTAGTTCTTCTCTGTCTCTTTATCAAATTTCTTCTTTTCCTCCTAGACACAGAAACAAAGTAACATTCATTTATATAGAAAAATCTAAGAAAATTCTCCTTTCCTCTTTTAAAATTCTGCTTAATCAGAAACAAAGAGAAATAAACTATCATAGCTCCAATAACTAAGGAAAAGTATGTTTCTAACTCATTTTTTAAATTATTTTAAAGCTAACTTGAAATTAAATCCCACTGCATCATTATGGTGAAGTTTATCACGTGAATGCTTACATCTTCTAAGTTTAAAAAGCTAAAAAAACCCCCATTCTTGATTTATTGCATTTTTCATTATTTTCAGGGATCATCCACATCATCTTGGTTTTGAATAGAGGACTTCAAGGAAAATTTCAGTTTCACAGAAAGTTTTTTTCAAAAATTGACAGGGGAAAAGTGTAAAACATCATTTGAGTAAGTTCCAACAGTTTCACAGTTCAAAACCCAAAACAAATACAGCTCCATATTCCTTCGAATTTCTGGATTTTAAAGCCATAAAGACCTCTGTGCTGAATTTCTGCTTCTACCAGGCTGTTGTTGCACCCATGAAGAAAATTGTCTTTTTAAAACAAAGAAAATTGTCCATAAAGTATAAAATCGTGCTGGCAAAAGAGAATCTCTCACAGACACCTATGAATATCATTTGCACATGCAAGTCCATTTCTCTGACTATCAAAAGCAATGTATTGGAAAAGGGACGGCCATGAAGTGTTTCTAGGAAATCTGAGTCCTTGGATCTCAGTTAGTAGAAGACACTGTAAAACAACCCTTTCATTTCCTCAGTTCTAGTTACTTAATATTGTGTGTTATGACAGAAACCAGTATTGAGGAAATCTGCCAACCAGTTTTGAAGCTATTTTGAGTATAACTAATTGCAGTTGAAAATAATCTAAAATATGTAAAATCAAATATTAAATTACATATTCAAGAACCGACAGATGCACTCCTCAGAAAAAAAAAAAACACAGTTCAAATATTTTTCCATCATCTGTAAATGTGGAATTTCATTTAAATTTATTCTACTCAACATACTAGTTAGACTCCGCAGACATACTTGCCCATTTTTTTCTCTTAACCTTGCATTTTTAATGTAATCCTATAGATATATATTATTAATGTAAGTGATACAGATTTTCGTTCTCTGAACAACAGCATTCTGAAGAAGGCATTCTATATTAAAGAGGGGAACTAAGCTGTTTAGGATTGCTCCTCAACAAGGAATTTCACCAAAAATGCTAGGTTTTTTTCTCCATTATGAATCTAAGAACTTTCTTAAAAAAAGCAGCCACAATATTTCTTACCAACTGAGAATCATTAAGATACGCATATGGTATTAATGTGATTAGAGGCAACACATTAGCATATGGGAAATTAGAAGGAAAGTAGAAGGGGGGGGGCAGAATCTTTGTGTTTATATTAGCAAAATTTCCATTGATCTGGTCAACGTTTGAGTGCTGTCAGAAAAAGAAAGAGCTACTGACTTCTAAACAGGGAAAGCCAGAAATTTTACACATGTAGTTTAGCATTAGAGCAGCAACATCTTCCACTAAGGGATAATTTGATAAGGGTCTCAGCTTCCAGCACTATGGAGCTAAACTTTTTTTTTCTTTTTCTTCGTAAGCCTAACTCAGACCATTTCATCAGCAGGGGATGTAAGACAGAGCAAAATCTGAGGCAACAGGTTCAACTTCTATTTTGTAACGGTAGAGCATACATTTTTCCTACAGCAAATACTACACAATGTTCCAGATATATTTCACTATCAGGTGCCATAACTTGGTTTACAGAGCTGATCAGTAGTATATTTCCAGTGTCAGTACTATTGAATAAGTATTCAGTTAAGAATATTCAGAGTTAAATATTTTTAGAGGATTCTTATTTAAATGTTACATAAATATGCAATACCGTTCTATTTAAAGTTACTAAGAATTCTGTCCAAAAAAATGGCTAAATGACAAGAGCTTCAACTTCACAGAAACAGTATGCAGGGAGACACAAGGGAAGAAACATCCATCCAAACAAAATGGGAAATATAGATTGTGTGAATGTGACTTGTCATGTTAGCAACATTGGAAGAGAATTCTGACCAGTAAATGAGTGAAGATCATGTGATGATTTAAAGCACTACGAGTTCTCACCCCAAAACCAGCAATGTTCTTAAGCACCAAACATATTGAAATATTTCATTCATTACAGCTGTTTCTATGACAGTAGGTTACATTGAGAATTAATTCTCTTTTTCCTTAGAAGACTCCCTATATTACAAAGTTTTTATTATATGTATATTATATGTATGACATACATTGTACATCTCAGAAGCCCATAACATTACACAAAGCTCATTGTACTACTGGACTGTAATGACTTATGATAAACAGAACATTTTCCATTCATGAACACTGAAATCATATTCAGAACACGTTAATGATTCCTGCAAAAGTCAAAATGTATGGTGCTCCTGTAACTGAAACATTACCTTAGCTATTAAATATCACTGCTGATGAAGTAATTAAACTATAAAAGAAAAACATCCGCAGAGTGGTAGTTTAAAAACGTATTGGGCTTTGCAACAGAAAACTGTGTTAATATTTTTTTTTAAACAAGCAATTAAATGTCTCACTGGAAGAAGGAAGGTAGAGAGGTACAAAGAGGTAAAACTTGTCCTTGTTACTTTTATCCAAAGCTAGTCTGTATTTAATACATGAAGTTTATGAATATCCTGTCATTAGCCTCTCCATCTCTATTTACTTCACTCATACAGAGAGAATGAGTTATTTATTTAAAACAAAGTAAAACAATGGCAATTTTCACTTCACAGGTTGCAAAAATAAGGTTAAAAGCATATGGATGAGCTCCTTTGGGTAGTTAATATTTTTCAGCCTTTGATTGTGCAACTGCAAGCAAATACAAAGCAGAACAGGGTTATCCATTAGGAAGAGGGACTGGCTGCTAGGAGGATTGCTCCTATTCCAGACACAAGAGATAAGAGAGAGGGGGAGAGAAGGAAGGGAAAGGACACATTGTTCTCTTCTTGAAACATACTTTCCATTTGTTTCTGAAGCAAGTTCTTAAAGTAGGGGATAAAAAAGTGGGAATACATGAAATATAAACAACAGTATCTCTCTGCCAAATACATGTCATTACTGCAATGCAATCCAAGTAGAGAAATTAAACAAACTTATCATAAAGGCAATGAGGAACAAACCTTTACAGCTCCTAGCTGCTCTTTCCTAAATCTTTCCAAAGGTTTGATCAGAGTTTCAGTAATACTGAGTGCCTAAAGAAAAAAAAGCATGGGTTAGGTTTCTGTAGCCAGACTCACAAGTCACTTTAGCATCAGCAATAAGAAGAAAAAAGCAAGCAAGCTCTGGGATAAAATAAAGTAGAAGCATGCACATTAGCAGTCTTAAGTCCTAACTAAACAAACAAACAAAAAAAAGAATCACATCTCTGAGTTCATTCAAGCTTTCAAAATTTTATCCCTTATTTCAATCCACCGTCAGGAAAATCAGATCTAAAATAAAATCAGAAATTTCAGAAGTTTACAGGCTGCAACCAAACTACAACTGCTTTACTTGTGCCAGTCTTGCAGATCAGGCTGACGATCTCAATGACTGAACACCAGAATGAGAGACAGGACAAATGATTTTCATTTGGAGACACAAGAAACACTACAAACACTGCAACAAGAAACACTACAAACTGCAGAATGAACTACTAAGTAGCAAACAGTAAGCTTTTAGCACACAGGTAAAGCCATTAGGCATTGATCTATACGTATTTCCAAATATTTACATTTAGTTACATTAAGAAAACATTAGGTTAACCTATGTTGTAAAATCAAGATGTGTGAAACAGGAGGCTTAGTTGACCAGGTGATCAGCCACCAGTGTGCTTACGATAACCAGCCTCATAGCCATACTAAAGAGAAACAGAAAGGACACAATATGCCATTATCAGATAGAAAACTGTAGCTTATTAGATCTGCCCAGCAAACACGGTTTCCAATTCACACAAAATTTCACTGGAGTTGGTGTGGGGTTGGGTTTGGCTTTGGTGCAAACAAGACTTAAAATTTTAAAAATGTTTGAGATCGCAGTGAAGGTCAGAACTTCTTGAACGCAACCGCAGCACGGAAAAAGATGGCAAGACCATCAGAGGTGTGGAGAAGCAGCTAGGATCCTTTTAGTCTCAGTCCTAAGGCAGACCCACAGAATAAATTGTGCCCTGGACTGGGCTTATCACAGCCTCAGGGCTGAGCTGCCAGTAGTCCACGCAGAGCTCCCTGGAAGCCCACACTAGATACAACAGAAGGCTTTCTCTCTCTTCCCCTCCCCTTGCCACCCCTTTCAAATGTGAGATGTTTTAGGTAAAACACTGCAGGCTTAAACCAGCCTTCTGGAACACTTCTGAAAAGCTCTTATCATAAACCACAAGAGGGATGTATTGGAGATCTGGCACAACACAAATCTGGATAGCGCTGTCTGCTCCCACCCTCCCCCGGAGCCATGCAGGGATTGCTGTGGGAGTCATCCTGCCAATTCACTGTAACCAAAGCAACCCAGATTTTTAAACAGCCACAGCAGTATGCTAACCTATGTAGCTAATCGGAAATCCAAATGTCTGGCAAGTCTGGGCCAAACTGCATGTTGCACAGTCATTCACACAACAGATACTTCCTAACTTCAGAGCACTTGCTCTCACGGCCCAAACTTTTTCTTTCTCCATCCCTTTCCTGATTTTGTCAAAAA
This sequence comes from Steatornis caripensis, assembly GCA_013398225.1. NCBI lineage: Eukaryota > Metazoa > Chordata > Aves > Caprimulgiformes > Steatornithidae > Steatornis > Steatornis caripensis. Next base: position 63,000 of record VZSC01000259.1, on the reverse strand, counting down.
CACTTAAGGCGCCCTTCAGCGCACCCTTGGTGGGAGCAAAAGAAAAAGGAAATCTGACAATTTTGTCTTCCAGAAGAGTACAGCAGCATCAGGCTAATCACAACACAGGAGACCCTTGCAATCGAGCTGAAGGGTGACGAAAGGACAACAGAGCAACTTCTGCCATATCTCCAGCCCGGCAAAGAGATACGCTGACGAGTTCATCCCAAGACTTTGGGAATGCTCTTGGCAGCTAGAGAGCCATTCGGTCCTTGAGCCACCTCTGCTTCCACCGAAAGAGAGCTAGGGCAGTCAAATACCCCAAACAGGAGCTGAACTGTGATCCTGGGAAGGATTTAGCCCATCTGGCAGCCTGTGCACTTATATCCTAGCTACTCAAGCAGTTACCAGGATTCTCCAGGGCAGTTTTTAGGATACTCGGGTTTTTCAAACTTTGTCAGGCTCCCAAAACTTTCCTGGAAATTCTTAAGGGCTAAAAAACTCCAGCAATTTGTATTTACAATTGGATCAAGCACCAGAAACAGTTTCCTGGGACACAGCAGAAATGCCTGAGGACTGAAGGATCTCTCCTTGCTGACTGCAAGCATTCTCACAAATCAGAGTGGAGAACTGCTGGAGGAAAACACAGAATAGTCCTGCACCGGAAAACTTTAAGAAGTTTAAATTGTTTCCGCCAGTTTCCTCTATTCTGACAAAATGAGGAAGAAAGCTATGATGCCTCCTCAGACCAAAATTCAGGATGACGCTAGCTGCCAGGATGTAACAGCACCACAGTAGGTGGAATCACTTAAAAGCATTTAAAGGTAGCAACCAAGCACTTAACTGGTCAGAAGGTTAAAAATAAATATCTAACAACAAGTTAGTAGTTGTCTGAACTTTCACACAGAAAAAGTGCAACGTAAGATCAACAGGCAGTGAACGTACGCTGAACATGAAGTCCGAGTCAAAGAAAATCATAGCACCTTGATGAAACAGAAAGGAAAAGAAAAAAACAAAAAACACAAAACAAACAAAAAAACCCAAAACCCACGAACAGAAAAGGCTGTGGTTTACACACCAGCAGGGCTGGCTGCAAATCACTCGGTCTGCTACGCTCCTGTGCGGCATTAACCATGGGAACCACTACAAGAATTTGTTTGAAGCAGAAGATAATCTTTAAATCAAAATGGGATGTTCCCTCTGCGACTGCCAACAAACAGAGATTTCACTGCTGCCAGTGGTGTGACACGCCAGTAACTCTTCCATTAAAAGAAAAACAAGCCTCCCCTCCTTCCAAAAAAGACATTTCTCGTTTTGCACAATGTATTTATCATCTGTAACCCTCTTTGTTTTCTGTGTCTTGGTTAAACAACGGGGCTTCTGAGTATTTCTTGGTGAAGGGGGATTTTGTAGATCTTTGGTCATTCTCATGGAGCTTCATACCAAGCCCATATATAAAAATATAAGAGGAATATTTCCTCCTCACTAAAATGCGCACATACGTGAGCTTATGTGTGTATAAATGGAAACTGTCAACCAAGAGGTGACCAGTAAATTTACAGAGCTGTTCTTATGACTGGCAGAAATAAAAACAAAGCTCATAACTGAAATACGTACAATACTAGATTAAACAGCGAGGCATTTGCATTCTTTTCCAGTACTTAGAATTCAATGCTTGTCACAAAAAGCCACAAAAAGATGTGTACTTATTTATATAAGATAAACATTATTTATACTGCCATACACTGTTAACTTAGTTTATTTATAACTTGGGAACTCAAAACAACACTTTTTTTCTTTGTTCTAACCATGGTAACAAAATCAGTAAACAAGTAACATTCTTGCAGTATAAGGAAATAAACTAAGATTCACTTGAATGTATTTGTCATTATCACTTCCACCTTCCTTAAGAAGTAGGACCCTGTTAAAATGTAAAATTTCTAAGGAAAAGTTGTACTAGGCTTTTAAGTTAAATATTAATACAAAATTACATGTTCCTTCCTCTTTTGACTTCAGTCTCAACTCTTAAATTAATTTTCACTCCCCTACTCTTCTAATCCTGGCAGATTATGATGATAGGAATATACTATTTCAAGGGCACAAAAAGATTCTTTATATCTCTGATCTATCCAAACCTTCCCGAAAGGAATATATACTCAATTTTAACATCTGGCAGGCAAACTATGGTAAGTGTAAATAACAAGTTAACCAATATGAAGAGGTCTCAGGTCCCTTAACCAGCTTTATGGATGTCAAAGTCTCAGAATGCTTTAAGAAATTTTTAACTCGATGAGCACACATGCCTCAGACAGACAGTCTGAAACTGCTCATGCCATTCCTGTTCTATTTGCTGCACCTATAGAAAGGTCAAAGTAGTAACTTAACTTGAGCATAAGCCTGGCAATAGCAGTAAAAAAAAAAAAATCATCATTGCCATCATCATCTCAGAAGATCACTGCATGCAACATCACCTTAAAGCAGGCTTTCAGCTTTGTGTAAATCTCCTAACTTCAGATGCCTTTACAAAACTCCATGCACTCACGCAGAGAAGTTGTACAGAATGACTTTTCCAGCTCTATATTTTTCAAAAGAGAAAAGTAACAGGTTACAGATTAAGGGGCCCAAACCAACATTTCCTAGCCAGCCCACAAAGGCACAAACTAAATCCATTAGCAAGTGTGTTTACAGCTGCTTGCTACTTCATCAGTCAAGCCAACAAGATCCAACAGGTAACTTACCAGTCAGTGCCCGTCCACAGACAACTCCATTTAGCCTGTCACTTCTTCCCTTCTCAAAGAAGGTTGGAGTATGGCTGTTTAGGGAGAAACTGTTTCCCCAAACACCTCCTCCTATGCACTGTAACCTGACAGGCATCACCATCCACCAGCATTCTATGTTCCTCATGCTTTCTCACCCTCCTGCAGTAGGCAGAAGTAGTTTGCCTAAGTTCCCACCCTCCTTACAGGCACAACCAGGCTTGTCTTGCAGAGGAGGAAGGCTGCTTACATGCACTGTAAAGGAGTATCAGCCCACAAGAGTTGTCCCAGAAACTCAGTCCAGCCCCTGTGGCTACAAAGGATAAACCAAGCTAAGTCAATCAAAATTTGGTTTGCTTATTAGACAAATGCAGCAGTGGCCTCACAGCTTTCATCCTAAAAATGTCCTTATACCTCAGCCTTTACTGAAGAACTGGAAATTAGGCATTGCTCATCAATAACTCTGGTGGTGAGGTAAATATGTATGCTGACTGCTCCATTCTGAATCTAAGCATTCTCCCATACACAACAGGTTTACCAAGAAAGAAAAATAAAAGCCATAAACATACACCTTGCTGCAGACTGCAAAGCGACACAGGAGTGCCAAGTTCTCAATTCTCATCCCAGGAACTGGAACGCAGATTAGATGCCAAGCAGAAAGGAGGGTTTTAAGTTTCCCAGTCCACCCACTGGAAAGATTTATTTGTAGACAGGGGCAGGATTGTTTCTCCCCTCAACAAAGCAGAGGGAGGCCACCAGTCAGTAGAGCAGAGCTCATGAAACTGAGCAAGTGTTACTTAAACTAAATCTGGAAAGGAAGTTTTGCCCTACGCAGTGCAACACAGAACGGAAGACATAACTAGCAATTATTCAAGAACAAAGTAATTAACGCTGCTGCTAAATAAAGAAAATTACTTTCTAATAAAGAAATTTACTACCTACACTTGCCCTTCTGTGTTTTTCCTAAGAAACTGCAACATTCATCCTAACAGAAGAGCTGTTTCCGATACTCCAAATGTTGCGGGAGAGAGGAATAAGTAAAAATTGTTTTTTCCTCCAAAAGGCTTTCCTGCTTCGCATAGCATTTTGTTACTGAAATTTCTCAAAGCATTAAAATCTATGCCTGAAACCCTGTGTTACCTAACTTTGCAGATACAGTTCCATTACTGAGGACATCAGATGTTATTGAGAGCTTTAATCTCTATTCTTTCTTTTCCCATGAGAACATCATTTGCTCTTAGTTACACAAATGTGCTCCCAGTTAGTTGCCCAGCCAACTCTCCTGCCAGTATGCCCTGGAGACAGAGTGGCATATCTCTCTAACCACTTCTCAGCACCCATTTTGTATTTAACTGGAGCACTGATGATTGCAGTCAGTGCAACCCACACCTAAAACTCATTTGTTTGTTTTCAAATGCAAGGGCTTTTCCCTCGTAAAAGTGTCTGGATTTTCTCATTGCTCTAGAGCTTTCCCTGTAGTTTTACAATCTTAAATACTGAAAGGCCCTCAGCCACACATTGGGACTACAAACATGGGCGTTCTGAGTTTTTCAGTTTTTAGAAGGACTGGAGTCTATAGACTAAAGGATTTTTAAGGGGGTCTCACAGCATATTAATACTTGTGTCTTTTCGCATGTGTGCCTAAGCTATAAAAAAAAAAAGAAGCGACATCCATTCTTCTGGGTTCATTTGCTGCGGAGGAAGGCATCTGGTAACAAGAGTCAGGTGGACAGGTATATCTGTCTTGGATACAACTTATTTTGTACAATTCTGGGATGTCAGGAGGCACCTGTAACAAAACAAATCAGCATCTTCTTAGGTGTTCCAGAAAACTACTCCAGGGTTTGGTAAGATGAGGACAACTTTTTCAAATCGTTCCATGGGGAACTTCCCAGACCAACCACTGTCCCACAAGCCACGATACAGGCAGACTCCTGTGCTTTGCACTTTCTAGCTCTTTTAAAAGCAGCAGCCTTGGCTTACAGAGAATGTACTAGCAGGACTCCCAAGTCTCCCCTTCTAGCCAAAGGTTATTTCCCGTTCAGTGGAAGTTTATGACTGATCTAGAGGACAGACAGCTAAAATGCCTCCCTATGGACTATCTGCTACGCTAAGCTCTGCAAGTCTGTTTGCATTGATTTATTTGCCATGAAACTGCTAGCCTCAAAAACTAAATTCATATCATAACCAAACAATAAAAACAATACATTCATTTTTTAAAAAAAGATAATTAAGACAGTGGTTTTATTAAAGATTATTTCCTAAAAGTTATTTAATAGTCCTGGCTTCTGAATAAGTTTATTCTTATGAAATACATTTCACTGTAAAGAGAAAACTACTACAAAGCCATAAACATAACAAACAGGAAAAGAAATAGAGACAGTTTCACAAACAGCAATAAATCAGCTTCTCCCCAACTGAAGCGGAGTAAAGCTGTGGGTAACTCCTCCAAAGAAAGACCTTCCTTTAGCAAACCCAGAACACAAGAGCTGAACAGTGGGACACACCAGAACGTTGGTCTGGTTCTCGTACGAGCAGAGAACTGCTTCCAGTCTAGGCTTTGAAATTAGTAGTCATATAAAGATCTTGACAAAGTGAAAAGGCTGCTCAGAAAATAGTCTAATGCTCATTTTCTTCATTCATGGCAAAGCTCATTGCTGAGCAAAAAGACGCCACTGAAAGGCAAGGAATCCAACAGTGAACAACAGCTTCAGTGTTCAGTCAAGAATGAACTGCTCGATTACTGTCAGCGCTGTCCTCCACAAGAAACAGTGGTGTTATTAACAACCAGCAAAATCCAAACTGGTGACAGTTTTACAATGCAAATTCCAAACATTTCCCATTGATGAAATAACAGAATGAAAATTCTCTAGTGAGTTATGTTGATGCATGTGAGATCACAAAATTATCTGGAAGAGGAAGCTAGTGGTAACAGAACTTTTCAGCCACACTCACTCAGAGGTGGGAGGAACATACCCACAACAGGCTTTGTACTTTTTTTCTGTTGTATAGATAATAGTCATCTCTATTTTATAGATTAATGTGCACAAGTTCATCCGTAACTCACAAAACAATTTCAGAAGACTGTATATAATATTCAAAAATAATAGGTAAATCAAACATTGTCAGGAAACATCAAAACAGAAGATGTGCCTGAAGTACTCTTAATTCTGCATTCATGTTCCATAGTCTGGTAATTATGAGTGACATCTTGCCTCATGCCACACAGACAAAAAGTGAAGGCTGCACAGTGAGATATGGCAGCAATTGTTCTGCGTGTTTCTAAAACTGGAAAATGTTTTCTTAAATTGGACAATTTACAGGAAGGAAAAAAGGGACCCAGGCCCTATGATTCAAGTAGTCAAATGCTGTTCCTGAGAAACTCTGTTTTATCTGTGCCTCTATCTCCGCATCTGAAATGTTCAATATGCTGTCATATTGAACTGTCTTTTTTTTTTGCTGTCAATTTTTCAAGTGGTCACCAATTACTTCTTTTCCACTGTCTTGGCATATATATTTCGCAGCCTGCGCTGTCAGTGGACTTAACAGGATATGAACATACGCAATACTATATAATGCCGTGAACTCTTACTGAATAGATCTTGAATGCGTCTTGCATCCAAAACTATTGGATACTGCTTTTGCCCTAAATCAATGATTAAACTGATTACCCTTTCACATAGATTTCTTCACATTACCGCAAAGATAGATTAAGATTCATGAATTCTTAAACACCCATGTGCAGAGGACCACAGAAAAGCTCGTAAAAATTAATACCCTCATCTTCATAGCAGAGTAGTAACACTGTAAACTAAATAGGAAGAGTCACTGAACAAAAGGCAATAGTAAGCTATTCATGAATATTATGTGTTAAGTGAGCACTTAACCTGTGAAATAAATACTCACGCACTTAAATACGTCATCATAAGAGGTAAGTATAAGTAAGTACAAATAAGTGTAAGTACATATTTGCACAGATCATTTAAGTTCTACGTTTAACCTTTCGAGTGTATGCCTTTGAACCTTAACAATTTCTTTTAACTTGGGAAACCACAACTGGGAAACCTCTCCCACTCTTTTTTTCTTTTTCTTTTCTTCTCTTTAAAGAGAAAGAAGAAGAGGAAAGAATAAAATAGTGACTTAACGGAGGTATTTCTTTAAAATCCGTAGAGAAACACTTCTTCATGTTCCTGATATACACTGGGAATAACTCTGCTTTCAGAAAAATGCATCGGGAGAAGTGTTATTTTGAATTTGATTCTAACAACCTGGTAAAATTGACAAAGAAGGCAAAGGATTTCTGAGAGGCAGACACCTATGGCATAAGAACAACAGTTTTTCTTTTTTGAAAAAACAAAAAGAGTGAAAAAAAAGTTCAGAAAATAACTACGTAGCATCTTTCCTCCAAAGATATGGGAAGGAACAGAAGCGTGACAAAACCACGGCAGGAAATAGAAGAGATCATATCAAAGTAAAACTGTGAGTTTATTTTGCCTTGGGGGAATAACAGGAAACATAGTAAGGTGAATGTAATTGTATCAGAAATCCTATACAAAGAGAAACATGATTGCGTAAAAAGGAAATACACAGGTACTTAGTGACAAAGTTACAAAGGCTAAGGCGAAGACACATTTTACTTGGCAAGGGGCAAAGAAAACCCTAAAGAAAAAGGGTTCTTCGTATGTATTTCAGAAAACAGAGAGAAAAGAAGCTATCAATTATTTAACTGGAAAGAGAGTTAAAACAAACCAACAATTGAGAGTAAGACAAGGCTGGCTTTAATAATCTTCACAAAGGAAAAAATCTCAATTAATTATTGAAAAATCAAAAAGTGGATGTTAAGGAGAATAAGGATTTCTTAAGAACAATTCTTACATTACGTAACTGAGGAATTAATTGCATTCAAGTCAGAAGCGGCTTTGGTTTAGAGTAGTTGAGGAACTCAGCAAAGCAAACTAAAGGGAGAGGCAACATCCCAGAGGATGGTAGAAGAGCAAACACAGAAGCAACTCAAAAGTGAGAAGAGGAGAAGAAAGCAGGAACTGAGAAAGTTACAGACTAGACATGGCAACTCTGATACCCAAAAGTCCTGGAACATATCATAGATGGTTAAAAGTTTCTTTGAATTTCCTAAGAACAACATCTAGCTTGTAGCACAGTAGCCGGTCTCCTCAATGAAGCCTTCAATGCAGACCCACACAACATTCTCAAAAGTAAACAAATAAACCACAGGAAGAATGAGAAAACACCACCCTGGTTGCAAAACTACCCTGAAAAGTACCTGTTCAGCTAAGAGGACATTTCAAGCATCATACAGGAAACTACAACCAAGTTGCCTGCACAATCCAGTTTTCAGTAGCAATTAAACGTAGTGACTTACCAATAACTCCACGAGACAAACATATCTGTGGAGTGACATAAATCCAAGAGAAATTGTCAGTACTTTCAGAAAGCAGGATTAAAAATAATTTTGACATACAAAAGAGATGTTCTAAACTCAGTGTAATTAAATTGAAGAAAAAAAACAGATGTAAAACACCACTTTAAAGGGTATCCGTGAAAATAATACTATGAAGGAGAAGTGATCAATTTCACACCATGACTACTGTAGAGTAGTTCCCAAAAAGTTCCCACCTTAATTTGCAGTAAAGGAGAGACTCAGGATGGATATCAGGTGAAAAAATTGAAGAATAAACATTGGAGTAAAACTAGGGAAATCCCTGTCAGTGGAACTTTTTTAAAGAATAGGTTAGACCGGCATTCATCAGGGATCATCTAGGTACACACAACTCTGCCACAAGTCACACCTCTGCCAGGGCTGCAGGCAAATGCAGCCAGCTTCACTCAGTCCTGCCATGGGAGTAAGCTAATTGAACAGGGCATGAGACACTACTAGACAGGACCCGAGAGATTGGTGGACACAGCCCGTAACCACGAGAGAAGCTGACAAAAGTTACAGACAGCGCCATGAGGGGTGACTGGACTTCCAGCATGGTTGAGGCAGAGTTACATGAGAAACAGCTGAACTCCAGAAGCAGCTGAAGGGCAGGACAGAGGACCTCCAGGGTATAGAAGCATCCACAGACAGCACATCAGAGTCACTGCACCAGTAGTGCCAAGTACCGCTGAGATTACTTAGGGAACAGTACAAGCGCTATCAAATATAGTTATGATTTAGCAAGACTGGAATTAAGAGGGAAAACTAAGTACAACAGGCTGGTCATTTGGGAGAACACAGGGATGGAGGCAGGGAGGTATGAAGGTGGTAAAAAGGAAGGTGAAGAAGGAAGAAAAGGGCTAAGAACCACAGGCAGTCGGTACCAAACCAGGTAGCCCTGTGCTGCTCATCACCGCAGCTTAAATGAGCGCAGCCAGTGAAGACTGTTGTTCTGAGCCCATCACAAGAATCAAACCTGCTTCTGCTGTCAGAACTGGGGCTGGGAGGGAGGTTTGGTGTTCTCCCTGGAAGCAGGAAAATGGCTATGTAGTGGGACAGAGTATCTTAGCGTCACCATGATGGTGCTTGTTCATCCCCAACCTTTTCTTACTAGCCCTTTCATAGAATCATAGGATGGTATGGGTTGGAAGGGACCTCTAGAGATCATCTAGTCCAACCCCCATCCCTGCACTTCCATGACACTTTTGTTATGTCAAAGGAGCAGAATGTAAATCCTCTGACTCCGTTCATGCTTAACAAGTAAAAATCATTTCCAAAATATCCTCAGAGACAAAGTGACCTATTTCCTATCTGCCCTGGAGAATGTCACCAAGCTGCAGTGCTACAAAGAAATGTAATTTGGTTTTGTATTGGCCACTCTGTAATAATTTCAATGAAACATTTGGATTAATGCCAACTTCCCTTTTCACAAGTAAATGAATCGTTTGACAGTTGGGATATAATTTCGGCAGCCTTTGGAGACGATGCAAGACATGGTAAAACCATGATGTGCAAGATTCCAACATCTGAAGGAAATTACTGAATATCCACCAAATAAATATTCAGCAGACAAATTATACCCAAACAAGTAAATTCATAGTAAAAACTAATACAAAGTTTTATGGATCCCGGATTCACCACAAACAATACTTTCAGAAAACCATGCAAAGTGTAGGTGATGAGTATTTAATTTCAGTTTAAAATGTATAATATAATCATTTTCTCAAATACCTAAAAATTAAAAGGCATAGCAATATCTGAAACGCTCTCAGTTCTACAATTATTCATTGAATTATTTAATTTTACTTTATGTGACTGAAATTTATCTGCAATTCTGCACTGAAACTGAAGTGAGCACTCAGAAATCTGCTGATCTTCAAAATGGTAAGGGGAAAAACACTCAAAAAGTATTCGTAACAAAAAAGACTGAGTATTTTTGAAAAAAAATCTGCTATATACTTTGCATCTTAATGGAAAGTCTTTGGGAGTCTGACCTGATTCCAAACATCTGTGATGCAACATGCTCCAATATTCTCCGTGACAGTATCCCTAGAGTTTATGCGACTGTTAAAACATCTATTGAGAAGTCAAAAAAAAAAAAAAAGTCAGAGTAGCAGCCACTGAAAATGATCTTTACCAGTCACTGCACAATCATTTTCTCAGAGACTTAGGGCCACTGTTATATTAACTCACTCTAGAAATGATACATAACATTTGCTGGACCACAGGTGCAATGAAAAGGTCACGCATCTGGTAACTCAAGAGAATATATCCTGTTTCTGTTTGGAATTAAATATTTGCCCCCACAGTATTTTATACTCCACAGTTTTTCATCAAACTGTCACTGTTCTAACAGATACATTTCGTACATTTCATATCAAGAAACTGACACTAAATGCTTTTAGTGCAACAATGCCTTCTGTGTAAGCTTGGGCAGCATTCCAAAAGAATAAGTAATACTGTTTTGTGGCATTCAGTCTGAAAAACAACAGTTTTCTACTACACAGACAGACAGCACTGGATTCTGCACAGCCTACTGTGCTGGTATTCTATAGATACCGTCACTGAAACATGCCATGTAATTTTGAAGTTCTGAAGCTGATATTTCTCAAAAAACTGATATCAAAATAGCATGGAAAATAATGCGACAGGCTATGAAGTATTTTTAATTGTAAACCTTGCCAAGACTTTCACTAATTAGATGTATGCAACCTCACCAAAGTAAATGCAGCTATGGATGGCAGACAAGCAAAAAGCAGAGTAAAGACTGTATTTCAGAATAATAAAAACCAAAAGAAGCATTCAAACATACTTGAGCAAATCTGTACAACTTGGGAAAACAACTCAAGATACCGAAAAATTGTCTTCACTATGTAAAAGACAGTATTCCTCAGGAATGTGCAAGGAACCACACCAACCCTGATTCTGACCCAAACGTAGCTCCAGATCAAAACGACATACCAGGACGTAACACAGCACACTCAAGGAACCATGACTATTACTGGGCTCAGAACTGCCGGAGAGACAAATGTTAAAAGAAAAATTGTTCACAAGTTCTTTTCTTACTTATCTACACACTCCTACACTGCAGGCACAGCTTTTGGCAGAGAGGAGCACAGAACACACATTAGTCTCAGTTTCCTCTCAGCAATGCCAAGTGGTCACTGACTTCCAGGAACATAAACATATAGTCACATGGCAACTACCGAGGAACATAGTTGCTATCTAGGCAGATCTAAGACCATTTCCTAGAAGCAGGGTCTGACCACACTCAGAAGAAAACTGGGTACACATAACATTCTCTGTCAATCTCTTTTCTCTGAAACGAAAACTGAACATGCATCTGCAGAGGAGAACGATTGTACCATTCAGGAAGAAACCACTCATCTTCTGGACAACTTAGGAAATCAAGATAGCAAGGTGTATTGCAGAGCTCTGAACCCACAGTCTATGTGCAGCCAACCTGACCTGTATTACACTAAAACCCTAAGCAATCACAGGCACATGAATGAAGAACACTCCCTCCTACACAACAGAGCAATTAAATGTTTGCAGATGCAACCCTCTGCCAGAACGCTCACCTACAAAGAAAAGGTTTGTAATTCTGCTACTACATCAAACCAACACATTTCATCCCATATCCACATAAGTGTTGAAGTTGGCGCCACAGAGATTTGAGATCCAAATCTGGCCAACTTCCCAACCTTGGGTGTCCTGCTGCAGTATCAAGTCTTTCATCCTGCATTTTACTGTAAATGGTAAACAATCTTATGATGGTTTTCCCATTCACCCCAGCCATAATTTCTCAGGGCACTACAATTTTAAACCAACTCATAGCTGTCTGTCCTTACCATAACAGCTTTCTCATTAAATGAGAACTAGTTGCTGTCTGCATGTCAAGACTACAGAATCAGAGGGTGCACAACGAGAGCTTTCACTGTGAAGTTCCTGATATCAACATCTTGGTGGTTAAGAAAGCAGTATGCAACTTTAACTGAGTTTCATCTTACTCCTTGCTAAATGTACAGCTTTTTAAAATTTTTATTGCAACTCACCAAAATTTCTCTTTGTTCTTCCAGATTTTTTAAAAAGTTGGAAAACTCATGAAGAGATGCATCTGTAATACAAAACCAGAAAAAAGTTTAATCAAGTTGCAGGATGGCATAGCAAAATACAGTCACTTGTAGTCACTTCTTACCTACCTATGTATCTTTCATCATCTGTCTCTGCATCACCAATGAACTCAAATTTAAAGTCTCTCAGAGAATGGGCAAATTTTCTCTGGGCTGCTGAAAGGTCTGCAAGGAAAAAAGAAACACACATATATTGAAGGTTAGGGAATCATTTTAAGAAGGCTGGAAGATCCTCCTACCCCTAGAATAATCAGCTTTTACAAGAAACTCTTAACACAGGTCTGCCTAAGGACATTACAAGACATCCAATATTGTCTAACCCTCTTCTGATGTCATCTGGGAACATGCCACACAGATTTCTTTATACAAGGCTATATAGTAGAAAGCAAGTGTGATCATGTGTACAGTATTATACCTATTCTCACGTTTTACTCTACCACAATTTAGGGCACAGGCCATACAAACAGATCTGTAACTACAGAAGTTTAAGGCACAACACTCAAACTAAGTTGTGCCAGTTGTCTTACTCTGCTAACCTAAATTCACTAGTACATTTATCAGCACAAATACGCACCTTAGGATTTTCTCTATACTTGACATAGATAGCTCTGCTAGTGAAACATTTATACATAAATAAAATTTTAAAAAATTGTTGCATTGGAACTAGAAATTCCTTGCAGTTAAACTATGCCAGAAGTTCGTTAAGTTAAATGCACAGCATTAAAATTCATTTGATATAATAACTTTTGTAATAGTCCTAAAACATTTTCTTCAACCCAATTTTTACCTTTGTGTTTGACAATTTGAGGTCAGAGAACTGCACTCTTACATCCCTCAGGAAGTAATCAGACTATATATTCAGCCACAATATCATCATTATAAACCCATATTAAGTTTTATAAAGCTGTAAATAAGCAGTGTACACACACTTTTCTGTTGTGCTGATGTGCACGTTGGGAACGTCATAAGCTCTGGAAGAATGGAATTGCTCAACAGAAAAAAAGGTGCACATCCTGGTACACTCCTACCCAGTAGTAAAGGTTTTACTCACATTTTTGTTGTCAGCCAAGGTTAGGGACAATTTAAAATATTTAGTTAATCTATAATCTTTTTCGTATCACATGCAGCTCCGAAGGGCCAAGAACAATTCTTTTAACGGGCCAGCTAAGCATTTTGTTCTTTAATATTAAACTAGAGCTAAAAGACTACAAACCTGGGCTTTTTGTTGTTCTTGGTTTAGTTTTTTTATAAAATAAAAAAAACCCTTATGATAGGTCCTGCAGCCAGGATTTTGTATGTTTTATCATGTGTCATAGTCAAGTACAACTTTGACATACAATGCTGCACTGAAGGTTCAGTTCAACCCTTAAAAATCATCAGTCACTAATATTCTACAAACAGCAAGACACAACCTAAAATGAAAAAAATGCTTTCTGTTCCTTGCCATTCCCATACCTTTCTTTTCATCCATTTCTCATCAGTCCTTCCCTCACCTGTTGTGTAACAGCACCATTCCCTGTGATGCCACACTGCCAGATACTCGCCTTCCTTTTGCAACTGCTTCTAAAGCCTCTACACACACCCTTCAACCCATGAAGAAGCAGGATGCTGCACAAGGTTGAAGGAAGAAGGGCAAGGAGGTTGAAGGAAAAAGTAACATAATTCCCACATCAAAGAAAACACGGGTATTTTAGCTCAAACGTCTTATGGGCTAAAAGGCTGTTCATAAAGCAGATAACAAAAGAAACAAGTTCTACCAGTTGTGAAAGGCTTAAATATGGAAAATAACAAGTTTCTTAAACATCTAATGTTACGCTTAATTGTGAGCCAGGTCTCAACACAAGGCTGAAAAGAGTTTATTTATGGGAGAATAGGTCCAACACCACACACGCTCCCAAACTTTATTAATTTTCTTGAATTCAATAATCCCCTAAAGCCCTGTCATATGAGAGCTAGCCCCATGCTAAAGAAGGAATTGTTCATTACATTTTCTCCCACTTGTAGAGGTGAAGTATTCAAATAACATTGAGCAGGACACATGTTAAGAGAAGGCATGCAGCACCGCATGCACACAACACTCCTCTTTCCCCTTCACAGACTGAAAGGGTACTAAAATACTGAAGTGGGCTATGGGCTTTGATGAGCCTTTCTAGAGCGGTGCGAAAGAAACTGTCTCCAAATGGCTGCGTATCCCATCTCTCCACCAAAAGCCACCTCTTTGGTGACAGCAACAGCAGGCAGAACCTGTATCCACACTCTTGACTCTTTCAGTTCCAAGCCCAACATCTTCAGTCAAACTGAAAAGGGGCTGAATCGAAACACTGAGCTTCTCACAGGATCAGAAAGCCACATCTATGCATTCCTCTCTACTGAATCTGGTAACGGATTGGAAATTACTGACTAAAGGGTTGAATAGGTGGTTGGAAGCAGTAACCTTTTAAACATACCAAAACTAGATTTGCAGAGTTTCTCTACTGAAGCCATGAAAGCATATTAATTTTTGCAATGTATTTCCACAAATCACATCTGAAATGTTTAAGAAGTGTTTCAGAAAATTTTAGAAAGCATCAAGGGGTGGGTGGGAGGCTGGAAGCTTGGGACACAGAAGAATGACCTGATGGGTCAAGAAAAGTTGCAGATACCTGGCTACTGAATCAACACCTAAAAGACAAGACAATAAAGTAGGAAGAGACTTTCTGAGAGATTTTAAGAACTTGGCACTTTGAACAAAGACGAGCAGTCACTGGAGTAAGATAAAAGCTAATCGCATGGTGTAAGATGTAACTGAGAAGAAACAAACCTCCTGACTGGGGGAAGAATACCCTAATCATTTGGTTCAACAGACTGCTGCAATGACCAGAGTTCTACTTGCTGCCAAAATAAAGAGATTTTTTAAATCCTACTCAGTCAGCAGATGTTAACTACAAGATTCACCCCCCAATGTTATATAATAATCCATCAGTCTTGTTTTATTTTGGCTAAATTTACATTTAAGGTCACATTCTGTTTTCGTTCCCTTCACCAAAGTAGCACTGGTCTACCACAGAACTAGCACCTTGCTGGGCTAAACCACTGGTGCCCAGCTATTCACAGGAATGACGACACTACACCAGTACGGTATGTATCAAACAGCAGGGCCAGTTACGCTGATTATCTGAATAACGCTGTAGCCTACTGGAAAAATACAGTGAGATTTTAGGGAGCTGGAAAGTAATTATTTTATTCCCTTTAATCTCCACATTTGACACGGTAACACCAAACAGAAAGGAAGCAGTAATAGGGTTGTTGCTTTTTGAAAGCTGCTGCTATCATTTAAAGGAAGGAACAGGGCATTCAAGATCAAATAACATTTAAATATCAACAGAACACTAACACTCTTTCCTGAGTGAAATGTAATCCTGGCAAACCCGTAAGGCAGAGTCATTTCAAAGACTCACTTTCTTAAAACACTAGAAGACACCAAGCATCTGCTAAATGCTTTGACCAAAACACTGAAGTGAAAGACAGACACATTTCCAAAGAAATAAGGGAGGTACATAAGGACACCAGGGCTTTTAATTTTCTCTCTTTGTTAATGGTCATATCTGTACACTGTATTTTTTTTCATGTTTGAATATAACTACTTAAAAACACACCAGAGGAAACGGGAGCAGCTGCCAGCTCCCCCACTTTGCTCTGAAACACTTCCGTAACAAGCATTCCCATCAGCTCGCTCTGCGCCAGACATGCTGCTGGTGCCTCAAACGCCTCCATATTTTTCCATTTGGGTTTGGAGGAAAATGTTTTTACTTCTTATCAGAGTTGAATCAAGCCAACATGACACCATTAGTTGATAGGCAGTGGCCAGCCCGTACTTACAGCACCAGACTGCAATCGCTCTCTTTGCTCTACGATCAGTATTAACTTCAGTGTTAGTCATCCAAACTAAAATTCTTGCACAAAGCAAGGCAATATTGCTTCCTAAGGCTATCCTAGATCTCTTTCGCACGGCAGGAGAGTTATCTGCTTGCAACAGCTCTTTGTATTAGTGTCAATATTTTTCTACAACAAAATACAGCTTTCTACATCAAGCCTCGCTTCTACTCTATCGTGATGACTCTTTAAGAACTGGAATTACAACACCATTCCTCATCCCTAACTACAAATCTCAGTGCCACTAACTGATTTGCTTCAGGAATGAGAGATTTCTAGCAGCTTTATTTAACAAGGGTTAAAATTGCTCTGGTCTTGTTCAACAACATTCTCCTAAAAAAGCTAAAGGGTTAACAAATACTTAAGATTTAACCCCCAAGCTCATCTTCAAGCTACACTACTACACTAAGGACTAATATTAGACTTCTCAATCTCTTTTCCTCACAGTAGGCCACAATCAGGCAAGCTACACACCATCGTGAAACAGGCAAGGACAAGCTGAGCGAGAGTTGACCCCTCCCTCCCCAGGCATCAATCTCACTTATAAGAGCTAACGAAGTAGCTTCAGAGGAACAGAGTACTTAAATTTTAGTTTGTCCAAGAGCTGCAAAATGGACTTGTATGACATGTTATACAAAACACGCGCCATCTCAACGCTTACAAAAGCGACTCCATGTTTCTCTTCTGTGTCCCCCCTCTGCAAGGTGAACAACGAATCTAACGCAATCCAGGACACTGAGAAGATGAACAGGATTTAGTTATTACCTTAGTAAGGTGGATAAACAGGATTTACTTATCAACTTAGCAGATGCAAGTCATGTGGCAGATTCTTAAGAACAGTAACATGTTCCAACTCCCTAAAACCAAATAAACTTTTTAATACTCATTTTTATCTAATAAGTATATTGAAAGGATCATCAAAACAGAAAAATTAATGACAATAAACTAAAAAATACAAAGCTATTCATTCCTCTCCAAAACAAGAACAGAAATCAAGTTCAAAGACTAAAAGGTTTCTGGGGTCCAGTTTTGACCATGTCACATAACCCAGGGCAACTCACGAGTTTCCGAAAGCTTGGCAAATTCAAGTATGAAGATTAAAAATCAACTCATCACCAACTCGTCAAGTAGCTCTTAATTTCCCCCTCCACCCCACCCCCAGCATAGTACAGTGTAAGTGTATTTGGACTATTCCACACCCCGAAAACAAATAAGAAAAACCACAACGCCTCTCTGTTTCGGTTGAATTCAACTAGCAACGCAGCATTCTGCTGCTGCTGGCCCGAACGCACCTTTCCAGCTGCAGCTCCTGAGCATCCAGCAGTTGACAGCTTCACACCCTCTGCACTCATGCTTAGGTCTGAGACAAATCTACATCAACTGTACCAAAGTTACGATGTGATTTATTATTTACTAAAACCAGAAACGTGGTGTCAGAATGAAGTCACTCTGGATCAAGTTTACACATACACAGGCACACACAAATGAGAGTTTAAATTTTCCAAATATAATGAAATAGAGGAAGAGCTAGCAAACAGCAATAGTAATATTTTAAGAAAAGCCTTTCAAGTTTAGAACATGGGAGGGGTTTTGCTACCAAATTAACACAAAAACAAAAACTTCGCAAACAAAAAAAAGGAAATTGCAGGAATAAAATGAAAAACAAACAACACTAAAGTAATTTATACGTAAATGCAAGAAATTAATAACAATTTTAGGAATCTTAATCCTTAAAGGAATTTTTCTTTTTAACTGGTCACAGATAGGAATTGATGTTGTTCTTCTGTTACACTAGATGTCCAATTTTTTTCACGACTCTCCCAGCTAATGACCACAAGAAGTGAACACCTAGAGGCCAAAAGAGAAAGGCATGTTTTTATTGTCCAATCTAAGCAAAAAAGAGATAAAACTGAATATTGGGGAAATTAATATCATTCTTTAGAACAGTGCCTCTGTTAGGAACTGACTGGTCTTAAATGTTTCTTCCACAGTGTTTGACATTCCCTATTACCAATTTTTAGCACATGCTGGGGTCACTAATTGTGACATAATGATGTGACAAGTGAAAACAGGCTATTTAGCCTGAACAAGCCACATGTAAATGGCATGGCAGAGACATACCAACCTTCTCCCCACTTCTTAAGAGATAGAATCACCCAATTTTTTGCAAGATTTCTATTTCACAGGTTAAGTCTATCATATTTTCTGATTTTCCTTCTTTCAAAGGCATAATCACATAGTCTAAGTGCCACTATACTCCATATCAAATCAAAACAAGGAAGTTAAGAAAGTTCTCAGATATTAGCAGAGTACACTCTTTATTTTCATAGATATGCAAAACGTTTTAGATGCCATAACATCCAATCATTGTTTTCTCTCTATAGAAACTATGCAGCATAATAACAGAAAACATGTATCATCTTATCTACCTTGTCTAGTTCTCCAGCTTTTACCAGTCAAAACAGACTTAACTCATTTCTCCTCTTTCTACCCTTGCAAGTACAAGGGTACAAACCCCACACGTCCCCACATCAAGGAACAAACAATTAACATGTTAATTACCATATATGAAATATCACAAAGTAGCATCTTATGTGGGTATGGGCAAACTGCCAAATCATGCTGGTACCGTCCCTTAGCTGCAACACACCTTCTTGGGCTATGGTTATTTGCCTTTTTAGCTGGATCTTTGAAATAAGGAGGCCAGACCTACTCCACCCTGCCAAGGGCATGTTCCTCTCTGTGTCACAGGCACTGGGCAAAATGGCACACTTAGTACCTCAGCAGAGATTAAGGCTCTCGTAAAGCACCTCCAACTGCTCTCAGAAAAAAAGTGCACCCCTCTGCCAGCTCAGATGGTGACTAAATTTTTCAGTACTGCTCTTCAGGAACACAGTGTAAGTCACAAATCATGAAAGGAAAAGGCAAGCTGCAACTCTGCCAATAAATTCACTGCTTCACAAGTGGAGAAAGACTCCTGTGACCACCCTGACAGGAGACCTGTGTCCTAAAGACTCTGCTCAAGGGTCAGGCAGCTGTGATGGAAGTTACCATGGAGTACCACAAAGATGATCTGCCTTCAAAGGAATCATAGCCATCTTCCTGATCCTTACAACCTCCATGTCTCCAACAACAAAACACACCAAAAGAAGTAGTAAGCTAGAAAGCAAGAACTAAGAAAACCAAATTTGCAATGCAGAAAACTATGAGAGCATTCCATCAAATTCACACGGTTCCCAAAGATAAAAACTAGCAGTTCAAGATTTGCTCCAAAGGTTTCCCTATATCACACTGTACCAAACGGTAGCAAGTTGGACACCAATGTTATGTATATAATCTGTTCCCCAAAGAAAACCCTGCATCAATCCAGAATCAACAGTTTGAATACACAATAACAAAATGGTTGTACCATCAAGCTCTATAAGTAGCGCAGGCCTGGGGACTGTCTTCCAAAAGTGACTGAATTAGAAAATGCGGGATGAGAACATTCCTTTTCAGAGGTCAGGATTTTACTAATATTAACGTAAAAATGTACGAACTCAGAAGGTGAGATTACACTTCTCATAGTGAATTTTCTAGCATAAATTAAAACTGTCTTAAGTCTTTTGTTAGACAACTCTGATCACTACATGGAAGATAAATTTCCAGATGTTGTATTCTTCAATTCAAATTCTTGTCGAACACCACAGATTTGAAGGCCCTCCTGCATTTATTCATGGTATCTTTGCTCATATTTATTCTGTAGGATGACTGTGTTCCTGTTTCACAAACCATTTGTATCCTAAATGAAGTTACTGATGTCTCAAGGACAATTTGCAAACAAGCAAGGATGTTCAGTAGCAAGAAAATCAGAAGACAATACTGAAAAATTGTGCTAGATAACTGAAAACATCTCCTCAACCGGGAAACTCTAAAAGAAAAAAGCAGTTACAGGAAAAAAGAAGTTTATTGTACAGATACTTATCCAACACCAGCATTCTGAGTGTTTTAATTCTGGAGTATTGCTTTCTTCCCCAGACAATAACTAAAATGTTTACATAAAACAAAATATATTGTGTTGAAACATTATTTTGACTGCAAAAAAAAAAATCAATTCGCTATTGGGTAGAAGCTCAATTTTGCCATTATATTCTCCAACTTATAAAAGAGTTTTGTGGTTGGAGGGCAACCCCACATAATCAAATCTATACTCCAAATATGGACAATGAAGCATTAACCTCTCACAGCTCATCTTAAACAAAATAGTCTCTGAATTCAAAGAACCTTACTTTTCAAAAACCAAGTAACTAACAGGACATGTCTACCTAATTTCTCCAGTCACCAAAATGCACTCACAGCAGTCAGGAAAAGCTGTTACACCAACACAGCAGGAGGACCTGACCAAGGCACAGAGATTTCCTGCTTCCAAGAAACAGTACCAACTTCATTATTTGAAGTCTACTGTCTTAAAAAGCATGTCTGCAACCAAAACTTGATGTGGCTGAGAAAGTTGGAGGGGGACTGGAGCTCAGTCTGGGATGGGAAGGTCACAGGAAACATGGCAGCCTGTAGGTTCTTCACAGGCCGCATCTACTGCCGTTGAGCATGAACATCATCTCGGAGAGGTCACATCCAATAAATAGTTTCAGCAAGAGCTGAAACTCCACAGTAGCAAGCAAGGGAGGGGGGGAAAAAAAAAAAAAAAAACAAATTTTCCCCATAGTTTGTAGCTGAGTGAATCCTGAACAGGATTTCATGCAATAAAGGCCTTTCTCCAGACAGAGCTCTCTGCCTGCTTAGTTCCAGCCATCCGCAAACAATGCAAGTGTTAGTGCTTTTCAGAAGTCAGAAGACAACTCCATAATGGGAAGTGAGCAGCCAAAATACAAGGAGAGCTGGCAGCCGCCTCCCTAAAGAATTACTGAAGAAAGTATTTTTATCATCTTTAAAAGCACATGCTGTTCAACTGACGATCTGAAATATTTTATGAAGCTCTATATCAAGTCTGCAGAAATATCAACATTAAACATGAAAACCTTTGCAAAAGAATAGCACCATTCATAATGCTTTCTCTCTTCAAAATGGCACATATCTCAAAACATTGTCACTTGCATGGAATTACTGCCTGTCTGAACATTTGCATATGTAGACAAAAACCCACAAGGAGATCAGACTTGCAAGATACTGTGATTTCTTCACAACAAAACATGTCCAAACACACACTCAGTACACCTGCAGACGTATAATTAGTGTTATATGAAATGGCTACCAAATACTTTGTCATCAGTAAGACCATATAAGGTTCAGAAAATAAAGTTACATTTTAACCAGTTCCTCCACTCATGAGTCATGAAAATTAAGCAAAATTCTTCCAGTAAGCTGAGAAAGACCTTCGACAGTACAGCTTTATTTTGCCAAGCACAACAGGATTCAAGTTGGAGAGGACAGAGGAAACACAATGAGGAATCAGACAAATGAGCAGCTGAGATCTATAATTCAACAAGTAATGGCCAAGCACCCAATCTTCGGGCTGTTTATTTACTTACTTATTTATTAAAAGGTATGAGTGCATTTTGGAAAGTACTAGAGAATTTAGTGATTTCTACACAAAACCCCCTTTAAAATCCAAATTCAAAATGCAGAGGATAGGAATTCTGGCAAGATATGCATTAAACTCCTTTTATTAGGGTATAGACTTTTTTGTCCACCATAGGCAAGCCGGGGTGAATCTTCAGCATGAAGGAGAATGGGATGAATACAACAGGCCCCCAAACAGGGAAAAACTTTGCTGTAGCTAGGACACAGAAGTGAAATCCAAGTTTTGACAGAGAAAACAGCTGGCAGTAACTGTGGTGCAGAGGACAGCCTGTATTTATGTCATATATAGTTTCCAGAAAAAGCACTGGACAGCATAGCAGCTAAACTAGATGCCCAACTTAAAAAAAGGTTTTCTGCACACTTTTCCAAAACTGTCAAATGGGGATTTTACACGTAAAGCAAGACAACAGTTGTATGTTAAAACGAAATTTTTCTGATGGCTCTCACACAAGCTGTATTCTGGCTAAACCATATTAAAACTGAAACTTCTCATTAAGTCAGACCAAAACCATACACATACACTAGAGAATATCTGAACACCCATATACTGAATACAGGATCCCTTTAAATAAATAAAAGCTGCAGAAAGCACTGAAATACAGGAAATGTGAAAGTACAGGATGAGCCTCCCACTCCCCTTTCACTGTTCTCACTGTTGCTCTTTTAAAGTTGTTGCTAGAGGAGGCCATGATGCTTCACCATCATTTCACCTGCCAGCTTCTAATATTTAAAGGGTGGATGTCAAGAGGACGGGGTCAGACTCTTCTCAGTGGTGCCCAGTGACAGGACAAGGAGCAATGGGCACAAACTGGAACACAGGAAGTTCCACCTGAACATGAGGAGGAACTTCTTT
>VZSC01000259.1:10605-31833 GCA_013398225.1 Steatornis caripensis | reverse complement strand
GGGGGGGGGGGGGCTGAGTAGTTGCATATGGTACAAACTCCATGGGGAAAAAAATTAGCACGGACAGACATGTAAGTGCCACTTCATTTCATCTTATGACAGAGGTGTTTTACAATGCTATTTCAAGAGCAGGAGTGTCCAACTAAGAGAAATGCAACAACCCCGGTTCTACACAGACTTGCTGACTCCTATTTACCTTTGTTCTTACTTGTGTTGACTGAGAGCAAGATGAGAAGATACACGACTGCTGGAGAACACGTATCAAGGATCTTTGCTGGTCAATAATAAAAGTCTCCATTACAACTCCAGCTCTCCAAAAGGAAGAAACCTACTGAGAAAACTGACTCTAAATTGCTGTGGGTTTTTGGTTTTTTCAAAACTCATTCTACCAAAGTCAGGATATTTGCAGCTAAACCAGAAATAATTGGTAAGATGCATAGCTAAGACACAGATAACTTTGTTTGAATCTTCTAGCTTACATGCCTACAAGCATTTTTCAATTATCAACAACGGTAGAGTCAGACCAGAGCCTTTCTCTGAACAAAAAAACAGTCCTGTCTGTTTTGACTACCTGAAGACATTTTGAAATTAATACAAGGGGAATAGGGAAGAATCAAGAAAAATCAAGGCAGGACACAGGCACAAATATGGAGAGCATCTGCCCGACTCAACATATAGATGGCTAGTTTTAATTACCTATAAAAACATATTGCTGCATACGCAGTGTAAGCTATTCATTATATAAACATGCTTAAAGCAGACCTTTATGACCCAAATTAAAATAATCAATGTGTAATCTCACTTTTCCCAATTCTGTAACCTTTGTTCATTACACTCTCCAGAGTATCGGGATGAGTTACACTTTATGTCACTATCACAGCATTATACTTCAGTCATAAACACGCAGCCCAAAGTGCTCGTCAAAACTTTTTTTTTTTATTTTATTTTCATGACACTGGAAGGTGCCACCTAACCATGATCCAAGCATGAAGAGAATTACTCACATAACGCATTCAGAGAGATGCGCTGAACTGCATCTTGAACTACACCTGCACCAAAAAACATGAAAGACCATGTAGCCCCCCCCCTTTCTCCACCAATTCATTCAGGTGAAAGCAAAGAGCAGCACACAAAAGGCCAGCCAGCTCCATTGCTTCCACTAATGAAGTTAATACCAAATACACCTGCCCTCACACAGCCAGTTTCCACTTCAAAACTAAACACCAATGACCTGTACTTTCATTAACTGCTGTCATGTTGATCCTGGAGCATTTAACACATTCAAAAGCCAGAACAAAGTTCAAACCAGGATGATAACCCCTGCTCATGTGACTGCTGAGTATCTGAGCTGGGGACAGGCCTAGACACAGAGAGAAAACCTCTCTGACCCAATTCACCAAGTATTTCCCAAAGCAGATCAGGGAAAACATGGCAGTGCATTTTGTGCAAACAAAAAAGCAGTGTGAAACACAGAATTCACTTCTCGAAGAGTACAACTTGCAGAAATACATGCAGAAAGGCTGTTAATTCGGTTAGTGCTCCAAACCAGTATTTCATAAGGCATCTCTAAAGTCTTTGTATCCATTACTCCCATCCCCACTAGCAATGTTAGGAGATGATGTGTGCAAACAGACTTAAAAAACCAAAAGAACAATTTTTTTCCTTTTTTTTAAACATTGACAGAACTGAGACCCTATTTTGTGACATAAAGCATGCACACATAACACCAACAGGACTTATTTTCCAAGATAGACTGTGTATTATAAACAGTGAGTTGGTAATTCAAGCAAAATAGCATGTTCAATGGACATACCCGAGATCCTTGATCAATCCGCAGCACTACCTTTGTTTCTGCCGATTTCCCCACGTGCAAATGTAACTCCACAACTAAATATGGGAGCAAGATGCAAACGGACATCTGTGGGCTTGCGCAAATCCTACACCCGTGGGAAAAGGACCGCCGAGGACATGTAGGACACACGGAGGAAACAACATTCCACCACGCGCATTCTTTTAAAAACCACAAGAGCAAACTGATGCAGTCAGTATTGCAAGGAAAACTCTGATGACATCATTTATAGCGTCTCAGCAGCTGGCAAATGCTACGCGCATCAGTGTCCTATGCACACACTACATGGCTGAGAGTCCCTCGTCTGACCACAGCCTTGCCACAGCATTGGGCTATACCTTCTTCCAAAATCGAAAAGGCATCTCACACTGCATGTCGCCACGGTCTCTCAGCACACTCCTGGTTGCAGACTACCTGCTTAGCTTCCACATGCATGTCACAGTTTGAACATCCCAAGCCCAAAACAGCTGTGGTTAGGCAGGAATTTTGAAGGAGCAGGGAGCAATAACTTCATGCTAGTGAAACACCCTGAGAAGATTTTAAGTACTCAAGTACCTTGGTATAAATTGTGTTTAGAAGTAGAAATAAATACATTGAATTAGGAAATCTGGCTTCATGCACGAAGAACAGGACTCGAGATTTTGTTTTACGTTCCAGCCCACGTATAGACTTTGACAAAGTCACTGGCTTACACGGGAAGGTACCTCAGTCTCTAGGGTATCAGCAGGCTAAAATCTGTTACTAAACAACATACTATTCAGTTACTAAGTCTTACTCTCACCACTTCTGCTACAGGTACATTGGTAACAAAACAGTGTACAGCTATTTCACTAGAGTATACCTAGGCATCTTAATTATCTGTTTTTCAAACAGCAGATAGAACTTATGCTGTTTATACATTAAACATAGCATTAATCATTCTTCAGGAAAAAGATACACAAACCTACAATTAAAACCTTTGAAAAAGACACCTATGTTATAAAAAACAGCTTTCAGGATTGAGAGACCTATCTTTTCAGGCAAATCAGTCTGCAGGCACTGGGTTAATCAAAATGCAACCTGGAGGCAGAACTATAACAAATATTTAATCAGATCTTCCACTGTAAGAAATGGATAGCCACTATAAATCTTAAGCTTGATGCCTCAATTTAGCAAGGTTAAAGAAGCACTACATAAAAAAAAAATTGCTATCCTCATCGCTATCCTTCATTTTAAACGTCAAACGAACCNACAAATATTTAACCAGATCTTCCACTGTAAGAAATGGATAGCCACTATAAATCTTAAGCTTGATGCCTCAATTTAGCAAGGTTAAAGAAGCACTACATAAAAAAAAAAATTGCTATCCTCATCACTATCCTTCATTTTAAACATCAAACGAACGAAACTTTCAACGTAACCACACACTAGGGCAAGTGTCTTGATGTATAACTTTGTTCCATTTCCTGGCTGTATTTTGTGATAACATTTTTCAATAATTTTATTTAAAAGTTCTATTTAATACTACAAGAGAACAAAAATGGATTATGCTGCAACTCTACATTCACTTGTACATAATGTTAGACAAATACACTAGGCTGTAATTTACAGTGAAGGTATACTGCACAGTAATTGCCAAAAATCTGGGGGTTTATTATCCAGATCTTCAGATTCGTATCTGACCTAGATCACAAGCAACTAAGCAGATATTTAATCCTCCAGCTGCCAAATTCTTCATCATGCTATGAAGGCATGCCCACCAAGTCACATTCACTTTGTGCAAATATGTGAGATTTTAAAGTTTTTAATAAATATTGACTTACTAAAGCTAGCAATTAAGAGGCTTATTTTAGTAACTTAGGACTCATGAAAGCTGGAAATGGTTTAATTTGCTCATAGCTGCACCTCAAGTTCCTCCAGCATCTTCCAAGTATTAGACTTCAGAGAAATAAGCTGTTGTCAGAGTTTTCATTCTTGCATACCATGCTGTGTCACCAGTTCACTATATCCTCTGACAGTTAAACTACATACGGAAACAAGTGTGGTATCTTCTTCTGCAGTACTGATATGATGCAACTAACTGAGGGGAGGGAAATTTCACTAGGCATCATGCAATATGCTTCCCTATCCATTCTGCTGACCCTCTTCACAGTGCACAGATTAGCTAGATATGAACTGGCAAAACCAGAAGGCATTATAGCACTTTCCAGGATATTCAGCCATCTTCAGGGAGAAAAAAAAGAAGTGCTGAAGCTTGTATAAATAATATTTGAACATTTTTATAGCACTAATTATCTCATGTATCATTTTCTTTGTTTCTGTACCTATTACGTAAATAGTAAGAAACTCCCTCTCCCTGATAAAGTTGATTTATACTTGGCTTAAAAAAAAAAAGTCTAAAAACATCACAGAAATCAGATAGAAACAAAAAGACANAAATACCATCAAGACAGATTGTTCACATACAAAAGGAAAGGAGAAGCACTCATGTTTTCTTTCTCATATAAGGTTAACAAGAGGAGGGGAGTTGAATCTTTCCCAGCTATCTGTCTTTATTCAGAGACCAAATCCCAAAGCAGGCATCTGCAAATGGGAACCTCTGCATAAACAGTCCTCTTGCATTCTTGGTCTGTGCGGAGGGGAAATCACACACAGTACCAGCTCCTGCGATGCAACTTCAATAACATGCTATGATACAGCCAAACAGACCAAATAGAATCAGATGCAAACATTTGTTCCACTTTATCTTCTATTTATTTGAAACAGCAATGGAGTTGATGACTCAATAAACCAGAATTAACACTTCTTCAGTGAAACTTGACTAACCTCCTATCAGCTGGACCAAAGGAACCTCTGGCTGCTCACAGCACAGCACTGCACCGAAGCAAACTAGCAGCCAGATTTGTATAATAAAGAACAGGCTGTGACAGAGCCAGGTTATCAGCTGGAACTTGCTTTAGACAGCTGCAAACCTAGCTTTTCTTCAGCATTCTTTGTGCTCTCAAAGGGGTTTCAGTCACAGGCATTCAAGTTCTCTTCGTGTCCAAGGCTTGAAAGAGTTTGGGAAAACTGGAAATACCAAAGGAAAAAGGGAAACTACACATAACGCAAGTCACAAGCTCTCCACATTTTTTTCTTATTTGTGTTTTCTATATTTGAAGTTTCATTCGACTGCAGGAATTTCATAATCCATTCTGTGGCTCCAAGCAAAACAGTAACAGGCAAAGTTGTTTTGCTGAACTTGTGAGACCTCTGCTACCTGCAGGAACGTGTAATTCAGAAAAATGCCAAAGACTGTTCAAATTCCTTCTTTCCTTGAATTGTAAACTTTTTTTTTGAGCTAGAAAAGATACAGCCAACCAAATTAAAAAGCAGAGGAAAGAATCATGAAGACAATTGGTCACATTTGATTGAAATCAACCACAAATGTTTCTGACTATATCCATTAAGCCTTTTTACCACAGTAACGCACAAAGATTTTTACTCTCACAGTGGGAAACTAAAATTAAAGAAAGTCTTAAAGCCAGAAAGCAACAAAACACACCCATGCAAAGCTCTCTTAAAGGAAAGGAGAAGAGACTTTTTACTCCAGATTGCATCACATACTTACCTTCCCAGTGTCTCTCAAGAATTTGCTTACAATATGAATAATTTCCATCTGAATTGCTTTTAAAGTAGGTCTCTTTCATTTAGTAGCAAGCTAAATATATTTTCATTTCTTACTATAAATTAGAAAATTTTGATGTACAGAACAGAGGAAGGCAATAAGGGAACAGAAAACAATTATTCTTTGTGCTTTTCCTTAAACTTAAAAGCCAGCATTTGCACATTGTATATTTGTTCTGCAGAAACAACGCCAGTAGAAATCTCAGGTTTCTAGAGGATTCTTTTATCTAATGAAACAGTTACATGATCTTAGCTGAGACTGAAGATAATGCAACCGTCAAGCACAGGGACATTTCTGCACACTTATGCTTTAGTTGATTTCTTTTTTCTAAATTGTTTCCCCTGCCATTAAAGAAAGCAACAGCAGCACCTAATACATGAAAGTGTAGCACTACACATGAAACGGTTACTTAACCCAACATTATAATCCATTAAAAAAAAAAAGAAAAGGAAAAAAGAGGGAAAACACTGGTGGTCAATAGCAAATAAAAAAGATACACAGTTAAGTGTTTCTGTGCCTGAATTCCCTCAGCACTAGGAAGGACTGACAATGTAGGCACTTCCTGTGACTACCAGATACGCAAAATCAACCCATTTGCAGTATTTGACAACGTCTGCACATCCAGCAATCTCTTCCTACCGAAGAAGGAACACACTTATACTCTCATTAAATATATAAATAACTGTTTGGCAACGAAGAACTATAATCTTTTATTTCAGCACAGAATGGACAAAGTACCTACAAAACTTTTCTAGCTGTTCTTTATGCAATGCTGCCTTCCCAAAAACAACCCAGGCAACTCAACACAAACACAGGCACTGCTGACAAGCCATGATTTGGCCCCATGACTGTCCTGCCTGTGTTTCAGGTATTAGCTGTGTCAGACCTAATTATCAGGCACAGCTTGACAAGGTCTTTCACCCTTTTCAAAAAAGATGCACTTGCCAAAGCCCTAGTGAAGGCCACGGCGTGTAACATCTCCCACCCAGCTCAGCTGAGGCTTGTAGTTTTGCCAACAGTTTTACCCCATAAATTGCTCTACATACATGATCACTGGCTAGCAACCCTCTTAAGAGTACCGTCAGGAATTCAGTGACCTACGATATGCAAGAAATACTGCCCATCATGTTTACAATAAAATATATCAGGTCCTCTTTCTACTTGACGACCACTACAGAAAAGATACCAGGTTTAATTGTATCAATTGTGAAGGTTTCTCTGTTAATTTGGCAAAGAGTGCTTCAGGCTACTCTGTCCTCAACTTTAAATTCTGCAATTCCAATACTAACCATGTCTATGAAAGAACAGCATATCAAACAAGGTATATGGACTGAATTACAAGTTTTTCTGGTTAGTAAATTTTTCTTGCCTTCGTTTCCTGTCATGGATGAGGGGTATGCAAATATCAGGATATAACACGTAAGCACNAAAAAAAAAAGAAAAGGAAAAAAGAGGGAAAACACTGGTGGTCAATAGCAAATAAAAAAGATACACAGTTAAGTGTTTCTGTGCCTGAATTCCCTCAGCACTAGGAAGGACTGACAATGTAGGCACTTCCTGTGACTACCAGATACGCAAAATCAACCCATTTGCAGTATTTGACAACGTCTGCACATCCAGCAATCTCTTCCTACCGAAGAAGGAACACACTTATACTCTCATTAAATATATAAATAACTGTTTGGCAACGAAGAACTATAATCTTTTATTTCAGCACAGAATGGACAAAGTACCTACAAAACTTTTCTAGCTGTTCTTTATGCAATGCTGCCTTCCCAAAAACAACCCAGGCAACTCAACACAAACACAGGCACTGCTGACAAGCCATGATTTGGCCACATGACTGTCCTGCCTGTGTTTCAGGTATTAGCTGTGTCAGACCTAATTATCAGGCACAGCTTGACAAGGTCTTTCACCCTTTTCAAAAAAGATGCACTTGCCAAAGCCCTAGTGAAGGCCACGGCGTGTAACATCTCCCACCCAGCTCAGCTGAGGCTTGTAGTTTTGCCAACAGTTTTACCCCATAAATTGCTCTACATACATGATCACTGGCTAGCAACCCTCTTAAGAGTACCGTCAGGAATTCAGTGACCTACGATATGCAAGAAATACTGCCCATCATGTTTACAATAAAATATATCAGGTCCTCTTTCTACTTGACGACCACTACAGAAAAGATACCAGGTTTAATTGTATCAATTGTGAAGGTTTCTCTGTTAATTTGGCAAAGAGTGCTTCAGGCTACTCTGTCCTCAACTTTAAATTCTGCAATTCCAATACTAACCATGTCTATGAAAGAACAGCATATCAAACAAGGTATATGGACTGAATTACAAGTTTTTCTGGTTAGTAAATTTTTCTTGCCTTCGTTTCCTGTCATGGATGAGGGGTATGCAAATATCAGGATATAACACGTAAGCACATACACAAATCATAGGATCACAATATGAACATTACCCATATTACTACAGTTTTAAGGTAGAAATGACCACCCAAAGTAACTAAATGTTCAGGTAACACTTCACACATAAGCGTCTAACTTAAGAGTACACAGAGAATTATTCAAGCGGAAGCATACTGGCACAGCTGATTAAGCAAGAGTCCAATATAGTGGATACATGCAGCAGCCTCATACATGCAATATAGAAAAGCACAATATCCACTTTCCCCAGAGACTTTACAATAAAAGTTCTGCTATAATTTATACTTCAACTCCTTTGCTTCAATGCACAGAAAGGAGAGATCATACAAATACTTGTTTAAATAGAAATGACAGCTACATCTTCCAGAAGAGGCAGAGCAGGCATGGAAAGCAGAAGTCCTGCAAGGACACGAGAGGACGTTAGTCACGTACAGGTTGTGAGAGACACCCCTACATCCTAGATCTAATAGCAAACCAATTTGTGCTAATGGCAGGTGACATACCAATGGCACTGTAACACCAAAATTCAGATGTATACAGCATGACAGCCATTTAAGCATACAAACTACCATCGCACCCCAGATACTATGTCACTAAACCACAGGCAGAAGTCCTGAAAGCCAAGGAGGGTATGGAAAGAAGGTCACGAAGGAGAAGCGAGTTCCAGTGCCTGCCACTTTGTACCAAAATCTTCAGCACAGGACAAAGTCTTTCACAGACAGGCTGTGGCCCTTATAGAAGCTGTATTAACCGTGGACTAGGGAGTTTGCACTGACAGCAAGAGAGAACATCTAACCCTAAACACAGTGCTGCAAAGCATCATTAGCTTTTCCTCTTAAAGCTCCAAGAGGGTTTTTCTACCTTCTGCCATCAGTTTCGCACCTGGCACGTGCAAGGCTCAGAATAAAAATGTGCATCTAGGTGAACGTAGACGCTCAGTACACCTCAAATATTTGTTTCTTTTTTTCATTTTTACTTCTTCAGAGGCACATTTAATGCTGGAAGTACAAATTGTACTAATACATGTTACTGACCACAAGAATGCTCACAGAAGTACTGTGTAACTGTGAGGTGATGCAAGAGAAAGAAGAGATGCACTGGGACGTCAAAAAGCAACATAAGTTTGAAGGGAAAGGAACCTCTAAAGAAAAATAGAAAGAAGGTCAGATTCACTCCTTTGCAAATACCTCTCTCTTCCTATGGCCAAAACCTAGAGCACAACTTTACAGCTTTTCTCCAGCATAGTCCACTCTTTCAAAAGAAGTTATTTGATCTCATATTTATTTATAGTTAGGGATAACAGAAGCAAATTAGAAACAAACCTGAGTATCACAAGCTAATTCCTCCTATTTCTACATCACAGCAACCTATACAAAAACAAGGTAAAACATACTAAAGCCAGCCTGGGAATCTTGAACAAAGGTAGTAAGGTAAGTTTTGAACAATGTTCACAGATGCATAAATGATATAGAACTGAGGGGAGAAAATGGATGGTGATTTCCTCATTATAGCCTGGTAAATTAACAGTTTTTCCCACAGAAATTAATTTCTCTCAGTAAAAGATACATGAAATCATTATCTACTTCTTCAGTATTTAAAACTTTAAACAAAATACCATCAAGACAGATTGTTCACATACAAAAGGAAAGGAGAAGCACTCATGTTTTCTTTCTCATATAAGGTTAACAAGAGGAGGGGAGTTGAATCTTTCCCAGCTATCTGTCTTTATTCAGAGACCAAATCCCAAAGCAGGCATCTGCAAATGGGAACCTCTGCATAAACAGTCCTCTTGCATTCTTGGTCTGATGTCAACTCAGAGCAAAGCCATCCTCTTCTCCTTATTAGCAACAGAGATTAAGAAAATGCTTTATAAGGCAAGTGATTATCACTAACACTAAATTACCTTAAAATTGAAAACGCTGTGATTATTGGCTACTTACAATTAAGCTAGCTTACTGACTGTTGCCCATGAAAAACCTCAGCTTGCTTCTCATTCTCATTTTGTCATGTCTTTTCCCATTGGCATAAACAAAAACAACACTAGTTTTTCACTCCTGGTTTCCAAAGATTCACACTACTCTAATTTAGGACATTTGTCCATAATTAATCAAAGTAAAACACTGGAACTAAGCAAGTAAGATTCAGCTTTCAGTTCAGTGGGAGCCACCTGTTTTGTGTAAAGGCAAGACTTGAGTTAGGATTCACTTACGGGGTTTTCAGATAATTGTTATTTGTTATTAGTTACAACTGTCAAGACACAGAAAGATCCAAAAATTCAGTCAATTACTTTTAGGACTGGGTAGCAGCCAGCAGGAATACAGATTGCTGGGTTCGGCGAGGGTTTGCCAAATGATGAGACATGTTAACATTGGCAGGGAAAATTTCCTTTCTTGGCTTGTATCTGCTAAAGGCTGCAGTCACCAAATTAGGACTAAAGATGGGTCCAGAAGGAACAGTTCAGGGCCAAATTTAGGACTAAATTTAGGACTGGTCTTAGTAGTAACTGTCTGTTAGGATAGAGACTAGGTTGGTAGGGGCACTGAGAAAGGAAAAGGAGAATGGTGAGCCAGAACTGGCAGTGAGCTTGGAGGAGCGCAGCTGGCTACGCCTGAGTCCGGGGCAGACTGAAGCAAGCAGGAGCAGGGAGGCAGGGCTAAGTCAGGGGACCACCACCAGCGGCAGGATTAGCATGTGCACAGGCTGGGCCAGCCACCTGCACCATCGGCCAGAAAGGACTACTAGGCACAAGGCGATGTTTTGATAAGCCAAAGCCACTGTACAACTAGTACAACGTCTGTAGATTACTGCCTGACTAGATGCAGTTCTGGAACTGATTGCTGGATATGGGGTACATTTCCAGCCAGCAGAAAGAAGCCCACACGTTCCCGATTCTAACAGGGCACCACCCAGGTCCTTCACACTCCAGAAAGTTCAAAAAAATCAAACAGATGCAGTGACCGCCTCGCTGGAACATTTAACATGACTGCATGCTAAACATGAGCATTTAAAATCCAACACACCATCCTCAAATCCAAAAGCACCTACACCAAAACAATCCTCATCACTGCTTAGGGAATTGAATGGGCAGTCTGAAACTGTCATACAATTCACAATGCAATCTCAACATCTGCAAGCTGTCCTACAAAACAGAACACTCTAACGCATTGGTAAATAAGGTTAAATGTCAGGGACTCTTAATTACTAACTCCACCTCCAATAAAGATGTGATGTGCAATCTTATCTAATCACTTGGTCTCTCACTTTACCCATCTGTAAACAGAACTAGCAGCCCAACCTACTTCACAGGATGTTGAAAGGCTAGCATCTAAAATGCTTTACGTAGTTTGGATTTTTTTTAAGTGCTATGTAGGTTAAGAGGTCTGTTTGTTTATTAAGACTAATCTCATATTTACGCATTTTAATTTGTACATATTTTGCATGACAGAAGAAACAATGCTACTAATAGAACACTGGAAATCATTACCAAGAATTTAAAATGGGTTGTGACTGGGCTGATCATAAGTAAACAAACTCACCTTTAACTTTCCTGATTAAGTTTCCTGCACATAGCTCCTTCTACTGGGTTTTTCTAGTGAAAACTCTAAACAAGGAACTTCTGGCTATCAAGAATCCACACCACACCAAGCTGTTCACTGTATGATTGCAGGGTAGATGAGGAATTCACATAGAAGCGAAATTCCTTAATTATTTCATATCACTAACAGTATGCAGAAAGATCAGTCATTGCCAAATAGACATGCTTCATTTTACTTGACACAACAGAGGGTGCGTATGTAAAAGTAACAGCTGTCAATTTTCCCCAACACATTCATTACCCACTTACAGCAATACCTAAACCATTCCAAAAACATTAAACCACCTCACAAACATCATCATAACTTAAGAAAACAAACAAAAATTAGTTAAACTGTTCACTGACACCAAGAAATTCTCAGCTCCCTATACTACATGTACCACTAAAATGTTCCTGTGGGCTTTGATCCAGAAAGGAGCAACAGTCCATAAAGCATCAAAAGACAATTTGTGAAGTGACTGCCGGAAACCAAACCTAGCAGGTTTAAGCAAACAAAAAACATAGGGGAAAAGGAAAACAAATGTGCAAATTCACTCATGAATGCTCAATAAATGAAAGCTATCACAGGAATATTGTTGAATCCTTCTAACTGAAAAGGCTGGAGAAAACTGCACTAGAGAGCGTCATAATGGGTGCCCCTCTGGAAGCAAAGCAACTGTGAAGAAGCAAGTAACTTAAAAAAATTAAAAAAAAAAGCAAGTAAGAAACCCCACCACATCCCTCCTCAGAAGAAGACTGACATGCTGTCTTTCTCTGACATTACGAATTATTGACATCACTGCATTCTATCTGCTATTTTTTAAGGCTACAAAAGCCATCTTTTTCCCCCAGTTGTTCTCCTATGAGTAAAAGTTCAACTGACATTGGCAACACTGGAGGTTCTGTAAGTGAGGGATGCAACTAGGAGAGACGGCAGTTTACTCTGGGGAAAGAAAAAGAAAAAAAAAAGCCTAGGAACAACATTCCTATTGGTTTTGTCATTAACTTGCCAGGAGACATCCCTCTCCTCTGTAATATCAGCGGCCTGTGGCAATGCCATCACAAGACAGCATTCATTCTGTTCTTGCTCCTGGAGTAATTCACTCCAACTCAATAAATTACTACTGAGTAGGAAAGAGCAACGGCAGATGCACAGAAGCAAAGGAAAAATTATTTTAAAAATCTAAACTATACCTCTTCCAAAGCCTAGCAAGGGATTAGAGGTACATACTTCAGAGAGGACTTGATTCAGCCTTTATTCCGTCCTAGTAGCTCTATTCCAAGCACTCTCAGGAAGCCTGAGCATGACTCCATACCAGCTATGTGCTAAAACCCATGCTATTGGACCTTTCCTGTTCTTCCTTAATATTTAAACTAGAACATTCACATAAGTCTGCTCTGTGAATTTTTACCAGAACAGACAGCTACAGATATTAAATGAGGCAAGGGAGGCAGCAATCTGTGGCAGGCTATGGCAAGAATCATCTAAAAATTCACACTATTAAGACCTCTCAGAAGGGAGACAGAGAAAGAAGAGACAGAAGCACAAATCACTGAGCTCATACCAACTATTCTCCCAGCAAAATTCCTTGCTGGCATCCCCCAGTGCCTCTGCTTGTCACTCCGGGAATGCCACATCAACCCACCCATCCAAGCACTCGGAACAAAACTCAGCAGCTGCTCATATCTCTCTCAGCTACTACACTAATAATAGTGTCCAGGAAGCAATGTTCCAATAAGGCCATTCAATAATGTCCTCGTGAAATGTGAGATCAGCTCCCGGCCACTATTAAAATACAGGAATTTTCCATATTTAAAAGAGAAACTGAAGGAGAGGGCCTCAGGAAAAAAAAAAAAAATCTATGATGAACAGCATCATCCTTTCTCAAAAGATAACTCTCTATACTTAAAGATAAATTCTCTTGACAGGGATTTACTTTCAAATCTGAGACATGAAAAGCATACACAATCACTTTTGTCTGCTCACAAGCCTTCAAAGACCCTTAATGCAAGCAAATCATAGCTGTTACAACAGGAACAGTAAGCATATGCAGAAAGCTTTATTTATAAAAGCACTGAAATTGAAACAAATGTTGATAGAGTTGTTTGGGGTTTGTGTGATGCTTTTTGGGCATCAGACTTTTTTGTTTCGGGAAAGGCTTTGCTTGTTTGTTTCTGTTGCATGTTGCTCACAAACACTGTCAAGCTCCATTCAGATAAACTTTTCTCTGTACCAGAGAAAAGTTGGAGGAGGGAGAAGCTATCAGATTAATTGCTGTGTGGTCCAGTGACTTGCTCCATCCAAAACAAGATTGCTACTTTTCTTGACTGACATCTTAATTTCCAATTTTATTTTAAAATGCATCAATAGTAATAATGCCAAAATCATTTTCAAGAAGGCATCAAAGCCATCTTCCTTGTAAACACTTTACATTAAAGAACTACAAACAAAAGGTACAATGAGGAAAAAAAACTTCTTAATGAAGCAAGCTTTGCAATGACTTTACAAATCTGAATTGCATTTCAGTATGTCCACGGAGCATTGTAACAAGGTTGGCATACCTGTTTTTCTTTACATATGAATACTTTGTATAAAAAAAAAAGTGAATGACTATATGCTATAAACCTTAGCAAAGCCAAACTGCCGACTTAAATTTCTACTTGAATAATCTGCATGGCAAGGGCAGAACAGCTGCTTTCTGAGTTCATACAGCCATGCACCCCACACCGAGACGTCTAAAACATGACTATAGGAGAATACGCCACATTCTCCTATCAGATTGTATATTAAGCTATTTACTTGAAGAGGATAAAAAAAAGTTTATAGCTACTACTCAATTCACATAATGACTACAGAAAAAGAGCAGTGGGTGCAGTCTCGCATAATGCAGAAGAGACTGATACACAACACTTCTCTATGACGTTTCAGTATTTGTGAATTGCTTTATAGATAAATGTGCCCAACGTTGAGGCACTAGCTTAAATAGTGACAGAAAGATAGAAAAGGGTGAAGTGCTTGCTCAAAGCTACTCCCAAAGTCACTTCTCTAGACCCAGCCTGCTCTTTCGTTCATACCATAAAATCATCCATGTATATGAAAAGGCTTTAAAGGAAGAGGCTTGAGATGAAGGGATGAAGACGTGTCATCATTCCATTCGTTTAATTCACTTGTTTGCTGTTTAGTGTCTGTTCAGAACTGTGCAAATAAAAAGCTCTATCAACACATATTCTTTTTTTTCATGTTACATTACAAAAGACTCAAATCAGCTACAAGAGGAGTAAGTAGTGATCTATACAGGCAAGATGCAGAGAGGAAATGTAAACTGTATTGTGCTTGCCTCCAGACAAAAATCTAGTTGTATGAGAGACAAAAAATTTCACCCCTCTAATTTCACTAACCTTGCAGACATGAACCAGTCCACTATAGAAAGATCCTCAGGACTGACAGCAATCTATAGCAGTGATTAAAAAAAAAGCTCTATATACAATACAAATCATTTTGCAACAAAATATAAGGTATTTTTGTAGCTAAAAAAAGAGGAATTCATTCCGAAGACACATTCCAGTTACAGACATATGAAAATGGTTAATGAAGGCAGAAAGGGAAATAAAATTTCCAGGTAAGTGAACACAAAGGATCATTTCTATTAAGTCTCAAAGCTACATTTTCAAAAGAATATTTGCATCTAGGACAGTAGCTTGAAGGAGTCCTACTTCTTAAATACACACATTAATACTCATTTTCTGCGAAGTCAATCGTCATGATTACTAGGCCAGATAAAGACACCACCCCTCTCACAGGTCTTCCAAGCTGCTAGTCATTAGATCTCAACCCACCAGCAGTGCATTGCCAGTCATCAATTCCCTCACAGCAGGTTAGGTTACCTGAGCACTACCTACAGATAACAGCCACCAGTCCTCAGTTGCTTCAGCTGCACAAAAATACTGGCTGTAGGACAGAGGAGTGTTTGCAGATTCTTTTTAGCATTCAATTCTTTTACTTCCAGAAGTAAAAGAAGTAACAAAGGATGCAATACATCCAGGTAGTTTTATTTCTTTAAACAAAGGTGCCGAATCCGCTGGAACACAGGAACAGCTAGGCAAGAGGCACAACAGAAATTGGAGACTGTGTGTTTTGAAATGACAAAAAGCATAAACGAAAGTGAGGCAGAATAAAAACACAGTAATATTACCAGAAAGCAAGAGTGCTTAAGAGTAGACTGGAAGAGTCAGCTTTGTTCCAAAAAAGCTTGCAGGCTGAAGAGCTGAACGGACAAAAGCTTTGGAGAAACAGTCATTTGGCTTGTAACTGATCTTGTCAATTGGACCAGGCCTTTTCAACAGAGAGCATACAACCTGATATTTTACAAGGAAAAAAAGTACTGACAATGTAAATTACACTGTTTTGTTCTCAGAGCACTGATGTGTTTCAAAGGCTGAAACTGCACAGCATTCACAGTCTGTTAACCCACACAAGCTACAAACTCAGCCTCATGACGGATTCCTAAGAATAGTGACCCACCGCCAAAACAATTATTTCAAGAAGTTTTTCTCAAGTCCTTGGTGACCTGGCAGCATGCTCCCTCCATTTGTTTGCAAGATGGTGAGATGTCTATAACAACACATTTTCTAAGCAATCATATTTTCATTTAAAACTGCTACAAGTTTCCTTATCACATTTTTTTTTGTTCCATCATACCTACATTCAAATACTATTAACATTTTTCAAAGCACGCAACTCTTTCTAATGACTGACAAAATCACAGGTTAAGACAAACGAGCAAAATCAAGGAGTTCTCCCTCTGCTTGGGAAGAACGCCCAACTTTTGAGATTTGATACACTGCAGACTAATTTTTCTTAAGGCTGAAATCCTGCAAGTGCAACACAAACTTCAGACTCTTCACCATTAATTCATTCGTCACCTCAATAGCGCACATGCATCAGCCTAATGAAGGAAACAGACAAATTTCAAAGCTAAAAACCACTCACCAGCCACAAAATGGATGAGAACCTACTCCTGGACACCACACACATCCTCCAAGGCCCAGATCTGATATACAGTGCTGCTCAGTTTCATCCTGGACACTCAATTTTCCTTGCCAAACTAAACAAAGCATTTTTTTTTTTCCTCTTCAAGGACACGCAGTCCTGAGCAGTGAGGTATATATACAAAAGCTGGAAAGAACTAAGGGAAGCTGTAACAACCAGATCTATTCAGAGGCAAGGCCTTCTCTCTGACTTACCTAATGAGCTGATAACCCCCACCTGCCCAGTCCTCTCAACTAAAGATGCAACAACAGGTGTGGGCAGTAGTAAAACCACAACCTGTTTAGTAACACTGACTTTCTATCTCTGTAGATTATTTTTCCCTCCCACTGTTCCTTTCCCACAGAGGACAACCCCAGCATGAATGATTTACAGGAACCTCTGATCTGGCCACGGCCTGTAACAGCCACATTGCTTCTGAGAGCCTGGATGTTTTCTCTCTATCTTTATTCTGAAAGACGAGCAAACACACAGGAGGGAAAAGAATAACAAGGGGAGAAAACAAAAATGGAGCAGAAGGAGTAAAAGGCATTCACAAAGACCAGGGTGGTTGCAAGAAGCTCCATCCATAGGTGCAAGTAGGTATGGAAAAACACAACATGACATTGAGGTTGTCTGACTAAAATTGCCCAGATGTCTGTTTAGAAAAAGAATTTGAGGATAGCATAAACCCAGCCACAGACTTCCCTCTCCAGAATCTTCTTTTCCAGTGAGATACCTATACATGCACTTTGCATAGCAGGCATGCATCCATCCCAGGTGTATAACATGGGGCATTTTAAATTGCAGCCACTGTAGCTGCACTCTCTTCTATCAAAGGTGAACCCAGAGCGCACAACCTCCACAGCAGCTGCTGGGATGGAGCATATGTGCCTGCCTCAACTCATTGCAAAATGCGATGGCTTAGTTTGAACTTGGCAAAGAAGACAGGTTTGACTTAGCAACAAGACAGATTTTGGATGCTGATTAAAAATACAGTGGGTGGCAGCAACGACCAGCAGAGAGAGATGTTAAATTTCCTGAACCGTAGTTTCTTAAACTATTCTGCCAGTATGTGCCTAAGCTCATCTGATCATATACTTTACATTCACTAGATATTCCAGGAAAGTATGCAACCACTTAAGTGTCTTAATGTGCCAACTCAAAAACATGAAGACTTTTAAAAGATGA
The DNA here is from genome assembly GCA_013398225.1 of Steatornis caripensis. Taxonomy (NCBI): domain Eukaryota; kingdom Metazoa; phylum Chordata; class Aves; order Caprimulgiformes; family Steatornithidae; genus Steatornis; species Steatornis caripensis. The sequence goes on along the minus strand of VZSC01000259.1, from coordinate 14,125 downwards.
TCAACATACTCAGTGTGTCGTAACATCTCAAGAACAACTGTCATAGAAAAACAGCAAATCTGGTCTGAAAACTCAGAAAAGTGGCATTAGACCCAAAAGGAAACCCCATCAAACATAAGCAAGTCATAAAAATTGTCTCAAAAAGCCACATCCCACCCTATCAAAACATTAAGCATATCGCCAAGATTCACGCACTGTGGACTATCTTCCCTCAAACAGCCAAGCCTCTGTTTTTTAAGTTAACATGTTAACTGCTGCAAACAGTGACTGAAGTTGATATCGTAAAACAAAAGTACTAAAGCCAACGTAAACTATATACATTAATTGTATCATGCTAAAAAACAGCTGGCGAGGAGGAGAGAAGCACTGGGGTGCAGCTCTTCTGTGCCATTCTCAAACGTGTTTCCAAATGCTCCCTGCCCAAAGTGAGGGCAGAATATTCGGCCTGCACACTACTCGCCTTACTGTATACCAAGGGAAAAAACCAAACATAGCACTCTGGACCAGGTCATCTCCCCTCGCTGCCCCTTTATAAAAAAATCTGTAAGGATCAGAAAGAGAAGTTCTGCCTCACTAAAGACTACGAAATTGATATAGACTTGAGAACTGGTACAGGTGTCATAAGCTCTGCTTGTTAAAATCTGCAACATTTTTGAAATACAGAGCTGGCAAGCATAGGATGATTTTAGGAACAGCATACATGTGCAGCCTTAGCAGTGGGTCTATTTTTCTTTATTTAATTGCAAGAAGGTATTGGCACTTCACAGACTATAGGGCAAATCCATCCTTTTTTCCAACTCCTTAAGATGGATTCAGATTCCATAAAATTCAATATTATTTTTCTAAAAGGCTTGTCATTAAAAAAGAAAAATATCAGGAAAAAACATTCCAACATGATCTACCAGATAGCTTCTCTAAAATTACAAATCACTCTACTTATTTCTGTTGGTTTTGTCCTGACAATGACACTAATCACTGATGCTCTCTTTACTGACTGCTTACATAGTTTATCTAAAGCTGAAAAATTACATATTTCCCCCAAACAATTAAAAGACAGAATCCCTTCATTCAACAACAGCCTGTCACATCTCTTATCGCTGAGAAAATCCACATAAATTCACAAAACCTCATATTTTCTGAAATCACATCTTCTAATTCACTAGCACAATGCTCTACTTCTAGTACAGAAAAAAAAATGAACAGTGGAACATCTACAGGACAAAGAAGGCAATGGAGCTAGTTAGTAATCCAAGCTGAAAAGACATGATTCAAGATGACAAACTGGCATCCTCCACAGAATGAGCTTGACACTTTTTATAGCTACTGACACAGTAACGAATGCTTTACTTTGGGTGGAGCTAAACACAATGTTCTGCAGAGTATTTTCTTAAAAGAAAGCACTTTCCTGATCCTTATACAGAAGCAACTTTATGCACAACCAGGAAAAAAAAAGTACTGTCTTCGTTAATTGGGCCCTAGCTGCGGCAATTATCTTGAAGGGAAGGGAAAAGCAACATTCTATTATGTTATCATAAGCAGTTCTTTCTTAAGGGAAAGCTGTATCAGATGGGCCCCAAACTACCTGTTTGCCTTCATTTTCTAATGCTTCCATTATGGAGCTGAATTCCAACAGAAGGGTTGGATTGTTTTTCTAAAAGGTATATACTGCTCAGTAGCCTGTGTGATACAGGATCTAGCATTGCCCTTGCAGTAATTTTTATCTGTACCCTAGCAGAGAATATTTCAAATTTAAATCTCAGTGTTCACTTACAGTATTTATTTGCTTACTGTTATCACACCTAAAGTATGCCTTATAACAGAAATAAAGCTCATTTTTGAAGTACTAATTGAAAACTAAAATGGCTTTCTAAACACTAAACGTGAAGATTTATTAATTCAAAGTGAATTAATCAAAGAGAGAGTCCTAACCAATCACTGCTGATTTAGGGAACTTTGCACACAAGTTCAACTAAGGCCCTCTCACAGTATTCCCCGCTCCCCTGCCTTGTTAAGTAAGAACGACACTAATTTTCACTTAGTCTTTGCATTCTTTCCAATTCTTTAGTGAATGTACATTTCTATAAGTTATTAATTAGTCCTATATTAACTGTTTTACCTTGCTTCTTTGACATGTACTGGAGTGTCAGTAGCACAACATTTCTGTTGCAGAAAATTCCTAAGACTTTGAGAGCTGGCACACATTATACATTGAGCTAAGTGGTTTTGTAAATGCAGATTATACTAAGGAAAGCTTTACAAAATGGACAATTAGTGCTTAAGAAAAAAAAAAGCACCGTGGCTCAAGTGATCAGAGTGTCTTCTATGCTGTGTAACAGCCTTTACAGTTACATAATAATATCCATACAGGGTCAGACCAAAAGCCTACCTAGGCCAGTAGCTGAGATGTCAACCACCACCACACAAGAAAATAGAATACACATTTGGCCAACTCAGACATCAGACGGGGTCTTGGGTTTGGATTACGTTCTTCAGTCAACTTTGTTAAAAGAAAGGCTCAGCCTATTCTACTAGGCCAGAGATGGGATTGGGAAAGCCTTTATTCCCATTGTCTACAACATTTCCAGTCTGTTTAACCTCTTGATGGCAAACTTGTAAATGACCAGTGACTAATAACACCTCAGAGGAAAGGAGAGACAATTCCCTAATTTTTTTTCCCTCTTGAATGCAGAAATACTCCCTGGAGTAAACCAGCATCTTCAGTAACAATTATCCATAACTCTCTGTATTCCAACAAACTCTTTCTACAGATAAAAGAAACTTGGTTCTTGTTGTATATTCTGCCTGGTAGAGTGTAAAGAATAACTCTTCTGTAAAAAACATAAAACAAAAATAGCAATAAAAAATAGTCACCAGAAGCCTGAGCACACTGAGCTGCGTGCAGAGACCAGCGCTGGGTAGTGAAAGTTCCTGTTTTCCTCCTCTGCCGCATACAGAAAATACAATGGCCAAGACCTCACAGAACTGAGCTCACAATGCAAAACCTCAGGGTACAGGAGGAATTATCCTGCTCTCAGAGAAAAAAGAGACAGCAATGTAATAAGGTACAGGTCTACCCCAGCGAAAAATGCGTAATGGGGCCACTGGGTAGCAAGTTTCTCAAGGTGCAAGTGGAAGAAGGTAGCAGCTCTGCATTCTAGCAGAAGTGATATGAGTATTTGAATACTGTGGTGCCCACGTGGCAGTAGATCCTGATTTGATGAAAGGCTTTACAATGCATTTTAGCTGAGAGGCCTGTGCAGGGCCCCCTTCCCTACAAAACTTTGCATAGGCTTCATTTAGATGGGCACTGCATACAGACCACCCCTTGAAAGCCTCCTATGGAACTCAACTTTTCTGTTTTCCCAGATTCTCCATCTTTTGTCTTCATCAGCCCGTTTACAAAGTCACCACAGTTGTCCCAAACGGAATTCTGCTCTGATCTGAGCCTAAATCCAACAATGGGTAGGCTCTGCTTTCAGGCTCGTGGAACAGCAGCAAGCACACACTCACAAGTATCCTT
>VZSC01000258.1:19333-30144 GCA_013398225.1 Steatornis caripensis | reverse complement strand
CATCAGGACCATGAGCGCTGGGCGGGGCGGCCGACCCAGCAGGGGACGGGCCCAGTCGCGCAGGGCGGGGCGCCCGAGGTGAGCGGCGCGGTGAAGATAAACGCGGAGGGGCGGGGGCGCGCGGCGTGAGCGGGGACTTTAAGGGAAGATCGCGCCCGGGACGGTCTCGCCCTCGCCCCTGTCCCCAGCCAGAAGCTGAGCACGCGGGGGCTGCAAACACGTCCCGGGGCACAGAGGAGGCAGCAGATGCGTTACATAGCCCGAGTGCCTTTCTTGCAGGGATGACAGAGAAAACTGTCGAGTGCACCGCGGTTTCAAACGCCGAAGAAGAGTTCCCAGTGTACCGCTTAGGGCTTTAGACTTTATTAACTACGGATTTAGACCTTTTCACTTACCAGCAAGTCAGTCATCAACCCTGAACCCCAAAGTGGCAAACCGTAAACCCTGGAACCCAAACGGTCATTGGGGATTTGAAGTTTATGGATGAGGTTAGAGTTTAAATCTTGGGCCCTGATCCGTAAATGAGCAAACTGCAAACCCTGACCGGTAAATAACGCGCCCCACAAAATAAAGTAATAAACCACAGCTCCTGAATGAGAAACCCTCAAGAACAAACTTCGAACAACAAACAGTAGGTGAAAAACACTGAATCTTCAGTTTTAAACACAGTTTAAAGCACATATGAGTAGAATCCAGTTACGGATCCAAAGCTACATCACTAATGAAGTGCCGAGGCACGGTAAACACTTGCTGCAAGGTCCTGGGCTCCCTTTCCCACGGATCTGTCTGCATTCCTAACCCTTCACCGCACAGGGGTCTTATCCTCACCCGGATTTCCTGGTGGCCTACCCAGCGCTCCGCTCCCTTATCTTGACCCACCCCCGGCACGTACCCCTGCATACAGTCTTTGCGTTCCAATTTCGGCCAGCACTCGCGCTCACCCACTTCGTGGTGCCCCGGTAAGCGAGGTCAGACTTTTTTATTCTGCTCAGAAGAAATGACTGTCCAGCGTTACGCGGTCAACTCATCTGCGAGAAAGCACACGTGCAGAGCCCATTACGACCACGCAGCAGTTTAATACTGCCGAGTTTACGCGGGAGCATATTCCTAGAAGGTCCGTAACTGGCTGGGAGGCAGCATCAAGGTAAAAGAAAGGTTAGGTGTTAAAATATATATACCACTTTGAATTTTGAAGCAGTGGCATTTCTACGTTGGTTAATCAAATCGACACAATAAGATGACAAAAATTGGAATAAAAACGCTTACTTCCCTTTTGGATAAGGCAGAAGACGGAAAATTACCTTCAGCTTAAGGCAGTAATCAAGCTTTCTTTTCAAAAAATAAAATCAAAAAAGACTAGATATTATTTCTTTTATCCCCAGCCGTAGCCCCTAGTCTTTATGACTCCCACCTATTACTCTCAAGAGGTGTTTGGCTCTTCTAACCGCAATAATATGAGTATTTGTAATTAGGAAAGAAAAAAATTTTTTTCTAAAATCTTGCCTACAGAAACTCTTCATAATGAAACAAGGAACCCTCGGTATCAATATAGGTTGGGGGATGAAGGGAGTGAGAAAAGCCACGCAGCAATTCTGCCTGAAACAGAACTAGTTATTAGTTTATCCATCGGAAATGTCCAAATCATCTAGCAGAAGGAATTCAGAGAAATTGAAGGTAAATTCTTAAGTGCTATTAAGCGCTATTTTCACTTGATAACAGTTTAGGTGGTGCGTAAGCCTCATGCAGGCTTGTCCTCCTCTACTCCAGAACGCATTCCAACGTTCAGGATAAACTTTAATTACAAGACACCTAGAACACCTGGAAACACACCACAGAAGTTGTATCAAATGTGGTACGATCGTACAGTGTTTCACGTCTGCAGTAGTTTAAAAGCGGGGACTGGGTTTCCCCCACTGCAGAGAGATCATCTGCAATCACAGTTTTGTTTAACTCACACACTCTTTTTTCCAGTTTTGTCCTTCAAACTGCGCTTAGAAACCTAGCTACGGCTTAGATTCTCACCTTTCGGAAACCACATGGGAATTCAGCAGCCAATTTTCCATTATGCTTCCTAATACACAGAGATAGCCAGGTCTGTTCACGTATCCTCACTGCTGCCACGAGGCAGACTTGTTGAAAGACAGCCTTTCCGATGCAAGTTTCTTTCATTGGACTTCTTTGAGGTGTCGAAAGGACCTATATAAGGCCACGTGTTCCAACAGGTACCGAACAATTTTGACTCTCTCCGATGCACCCAGGCAGTGCACACAAACGTGTAGGCGAAGGGAGAATAAAAGCACTTTTTGTGAAGACAGATGGGCATCCCAGACTCCACTGCGCAGTGAAGGTTATTTAGTGTCGGTTTGTGCCTCTCCCAGATACTGGAAGCAGCTTGGCTAGTACTCCTTAAAACAAGAACCTTAAAGTGTGGAGTTTACACAGTGCCTCACAGGGCATTCTGGGCTCTTCTGACTGTTGTCAACTGACAGCAGGAACGAACCATGAAAAGCAGTGTCATAAAATAGAAGTTATAAACTTCTAGACGTAAGTCATGCTCTTTATGTTATCCTGCACAGACATGCATTCCGGCATTTGTCTCCAGGCACCCTGAACTAGAAAACAAAACAGCATTCGGCTCCTCGAGAGTTGAGGGAGAAATTGGGAAGGAAGAAGAGAAACACAAACAAATGGGGGGAAAAAAATGCCCAGCTAAACAAACCCAAAAAACAACCGAGAGCCTTAGTCTCAGATTCCTAAAGGAACCCCAGCTGCATAACTTGACATTATTGTTTTCATACTCAAAACTAGATCTACAGTTACAAGGTCACTTAAGCATTACTAACGTAGGTATTGCCTAGTGAGGACATCCAAGTTGTTTTTGTTTCTAAACATAAGGTGGCAGCACACGGACACTAGAATCTAAATCCTAGTAGTGCCACCTCTGATAAAGCCGAACAGCTCGGTTACATGAGTACGACACGAGCTGCTCTCTGAAGTTGACAAATTATCAGAAATCTCTAAAGCCTGCACAAAAGAACTTCGAGCATAATTCTTTCATCTAATACCACTTGGCTACGCCTGCTCTCAAAAGCGACCGTTAGCTACCACCGTCCTAGAGGAAAAGTGCAAAATCCCCATCGCTTCCTGTCCTGCCAGTCACTGCAGTCACCCAGCCAGCCTTTCAAGTCCGCGAACAGATGGCATACATTACAGTGACTTTCCTTCTCCTCTGTCAGAATCGCAATAGCCCGTGGTAGAAAGAGGCAGCATAAAAAGCAGCCCTAAAAAAACATCTGGTAGACCTTTCCTTCCGTCCAGCATTGCTGCCTCAGAGTATGTCTCCTTCAGACAGAAGAGTTTATAAAACCCAACTTGTGAGAATACTGGGTGGTTTGATAATGGAACCCATATGCATTGACGTCCTGTCAAATTCTGATTAAGCGAAAGAACGTCCTCTAGTACATCGAGAAACGTAACAGCAAAACAGCAACACATGTAGCTGGCTACCTGGAGGAGGCGCTCGGGTTTGCATAGCTCTTCTAGCTTACTTTATTCGTTCTGGGTAAAGCCAGTTTTGCTCTTTTCTGGAACCGATTTCTGTTTAAAAAAAAAAAAAATTTTTTTTTCATTACTTTTAATATGCATTTTATAAACTCGTCCGCTTACTTGGACGATTATGGGCAAAATCTTAGCTGTGCTGACAAACTTCCGTTATCGTAGCTTGATAATCTGACTTCAGTGCAAGACAGACACTCATGCACTGGGGAAATAAACGGTTATTATGACTCCCAGTATCGCCTCCATCACATCACATCAATCAAATGAAATCCAAACCCATTGCACCAACGGTTGTTGAATTACCAGCCCCAGGGCACAGGCAATGCAGGATCCTCATGGAAAAAGTCTGGATCTCGAAGCCAAGGAACTCCGGGAGAGTGTTCACCGACACCTTTGGTGACAGCAGTTTAAGCTGGCAACACCTGTACTATGAAAGGGGAATACAGTCCTGTGGTAGGAAAGCGCAAACCTGATGACAGGGAACAATTCTGGGGCAGATCCTCCTCGGGAGGCAAGGGCTGTGCTGCTGAAGATACCACCTGAGGGCAGGGATGCTATCGTAAGAGAGACAGAGGTAGGCTGTAGTGACACACAACGTATTATCAGCAATATAAGAACTTCAGACTATGGCTTTTCAGCCAAGTGTTGAAAATAGGACCTGAGGAGGAGTCTGAGCAAACTTTTTGGAAATGCTAGGGAAGCTATATTAGTCTTTATTTGTGTGGATACGAACAGATGGAAAAAAAAAAAGGGGAGAGTTTCTGGGAAGAAAGCTTAGTCCATTTAAAAACAAACAAACAAACCAACCCAAAACAAAAACCCAAAACTCTCAGGGAGGCCTTAGCCTTCAATTTCATATTTTGGCTAAAGCATCACTGGCAGTTTTGGTTGGTCGCTGTTTCGTTTGGGTTTCTTTATGCTCTCACTAACAAACAGAGGACCAGAAATGCAGAGTGACCATGGCTAGAAAAAATGGTGGAAGGAAGAGGGATTCAGAGACACTAGGAACTACAGGAACCTTTAAAAATAGAAGCACCCTACAAAGGAGGCATGCCCGCCATCATAGGCCACATGCAATCAGGATGCTAACATTTACAATAATAAAAGGCACAGGAGAGTTTAACCTAAGAATCACTGAAAAGCCAACAAGTATTAAAAAGCGTGTGGTTTGGGCTGACACACAAAAAATTTGTATTTTCCCAAGTAAAGCATAGAACTGCATTCATCTAAACACAAGAAAATCCAGGTATCTACTACAATGGGGCACAGTTTCACAAAGGCAGTGAAATTTCTTTATTTTTAAATAAAGAGAAAGCAGTGGTGCAGCTAGAAATGTAGAAGTATTTTCTAGTGACAGGAAAACTATTTAAAGACATCATATCAGCAATCGTGCTTTATTGCCTGTTAGGAAAGGCTAATAAACAATACAAAATAATTATTCTGACAAGGGGGGAGAACAACATCCCTCAAAAAGTGCCAGCTACGCTGAGATGCAGAAAACAGATGTGGTTGCAAACCCTCGTATTAAAATACAATATGGCAGGCCAGAAATACGGCTTGGGGAAAACGACTTGCAGACAGGCAGAGAACCGATGACTCCTTTCTAAGCGGTATCAGGAACTGTGACACTATCAGAGGTCATAAGGCCAACTGATGGTCAAAACATAAGGAGGGAACTGAAAGGAAGTTGGTTATTTTTGCCTGCAGTTTGTTTAAGACAAACTTTGAAAAGTTCCTGTGCCAAAAAGTTCCTTTACAGGACTCGCGTTACAGAATATTTTGAAGCGAAGTATCTGTAGGATAGATTATAGAAGGGATTAAGCCATCAATATGAGTAACAACAAGTCATTAGACCATATGGTATCCTTTCAAATGCTTGATTTGAGGATGAAATAACATGCATAATAGCTGTGGTGTTCTACATAGGTACCAGGGGACTGGATGGTACCATATATAACATGCATTTTTATAAAGGTTTCAGAAAGCTTCAGGCTTATAAATCCTATGTCCGTTCCAGGCATGCTAGTAGCAGCATACTAGTAGCGGCTAGCTAGCTAGAAGAATTAGTGGGAACATGAATGAAGTAGGTAAAACATTAGCAACAGTTTTTTAAGAAGGAAATTCATGCCTGACACATCCTTTAGAATCATTTGGAATAATCGATGATCACGTGGACATGAGAAATTCACTTGATGTACTGTATTTGAATTTCCAGAAACTGTTCAGTACAGACCCTCACCAAAGGCTCTTAATCTATGTTGCATGGGACAACAGGAACAGTTCTCCTCCAGAGAAGCAACTCGTTAAAAGGCTGAAAGAACTGGAACAAATGGTCAGTTCACAGTCGGACAAAAATTGTCACCAGACTCATGCAAAGATCTCTCCTTGGCCCTAGGAAACCATACTCACAGAGGATTTGAAAAAGTCAGGTGACTAGTGAGGCGACAGAGCTTTCTAACAATGTCCTCCTCCTGTGCAGTTACAAAACGCCCCTGTAGGGTTGCTGCAGAGGCTGACAATATTGTGGGAACAGACAGTAAAGCTGCAGATAAATTTCAGTGTGGATAATGCAGAAGACCCCAAACAGGCACAGGGGATGGAAGTTCAAAGTTTGAACGTTATACATTGCATGATGGTCTCTGAGAGAACTGTTATGACCCAAAAAGGAGCTTGATAAGCTTTAAAAGTTCGTTGCTTAAAAGCCAGATAGAACGTTTTGAAATACCTCGAAAAGAAGAAAAAACACTGGAGGGGAAAACAAAATTACATCGCAATTAATCCACATTGTTACTCCACCTTAAATACCGCACATGGCGCAGGCCTCTACCTCTCAGAAACGAGAGAGCGGTATAACAAAAGGTACATAAAAGGATGATACGCGATACAGATCACCCGCTGTACGAAACAAACTCTGCTTCTTCAACCGGAAAGAGAGCAAACTGGGAAAGGAGTGACAGAGTTCTGTAGCTACGATGGAAGTGGCGTTATTCACCATCTTCTACAATGAAGTCTTAAGAGGCGTCAAATGAAGTTACAAACACACACCCCTCTCTTCACGCGGCACCCTCATATGCTAAAATTCACTTTTTCCATCGGATATTGTGAAAGCTAAAACTTTATGTAGCTTAATGTATCGCTTGGACAAAGTTACATACAATGTGCAAAGACACGGGCTCATGAAATTTATTTGCCACAGGTCCCAGTCATGAGAAGATTATTCCAGGGCTAGTGCGAACAACGAACCAGAGATTAAATTTCTTTTGATTGAGTATGACAGTTCCTTTAACAAAATTAATCAACGTTTCCTGGCTTATTAATTACTGTCTGTTAACATAGGCATGCTTTCTGAAGAAGATCATCACGCGTTCACTTCATGACCGCAGAGATCTCTGGCACGTTACAACGACACTTACACCACTTCAGGTGGCCTGGTTTTGGCCAAAAAAGGCCTTTCTCTCCTTGAGAAAAAAATACGAGATGCGTGGACAGCTTCTGCCATTACATGCAATGCCTCGCAGCTGCTTTCCAGTTCATTTGAATGCATCTGGAATTTCTTGTAATTCTCAAGCTTATTTACATAAACAGAAGTTAAGAATCATGGCCTTAAATCACAAGTATCTTCAGATCAAAATTCTGCTGCTGTGCATTTCCTTCAACTTCGTGTCAGATTTCCCACTATGTACATATTTCTAAGTCCAGTTTCCAGCTAATCAGGAAGAAACGTTTTAGATAGTATTCTAAGAACCACTGTTGACATTTTGTTCTATGAAATGTGTAATAAGATTCACTCATCGCATCTGTCCCTTCATTTCCTTACGCTGCAGGGTTCTTTCAGGTACTCCAAAGACAAACGCAGTCAAAACTATTACAAGTGGTAAAACTAAACTCATTCACTCCAGGGTGTTCATTTTCCAGGACTTAATCACTCTTCTGCTTAGCTTTTACTAAGGTGTGTTCACAGTATTTTGAGTGTTCCCCAAGGCTGCCATGACTAGAATTGCTGTATATGAGACAAACCCGGAAGCATAGTTCCAGTTCACACCCTCAGCCCACAGGATGCCACATGCTGCAATGCACCAGGCAGCTCAGTGACTTAGTACACAGCTGGGCACGTTCAGGTACATAACCTAATGGCCACCCACAGCTGTGCACTCCAGTCTAAGGAGTGCAGCAATTGAGACAAACACATTTTAGATGTTCACTATCACAACATCCTCATAGATAAGCTCAGGAAGCGTGGGTTAGATGAGTGGACAGCGAGGTGGATCTACAACTGGCTGAACGGCAGAGCCCGGCGGGTTGTCGTCAGTGGCACAGAGTCTAGTCGGGAGGCCTGTGACTAGCGGTATTTCCCAGGGGTCGGTACTGGGTCCAGTCCCGTTCAACCCATTCATCAGCGACCTGGGTGAAGGCACGGAGCGTACCGTTAGCAAGTTTGCTGATGATACAAAGCCAGGAGGAGCGGCTGACTCGCCAGAAGGCTGTGCTGCCATTCAGCGTGACCCGGACAGGCTGGAGAGTTGGGCGGAGAAGAACCTGATGAAGTTCCACAAAGGCAAGTGTAAGGTCCTGCATCTGGGGAGGAACAACCTCGTGCACCAGTACAGGTTGGGGGCTGACCCGCCAGAGAGCAGCTCTGCAGAGAAGAACCCGGGAGTGCTGGGGGACAACAGGTTAGCCACGAGCTGGCAATGTGCCCTTGTGGCCAAGAAGGCCAGTGGTACCCTGGGGTGCATTAAGAAGAACGTGGCCAGCAGGTCGAGGGAGGGGACCCTGCCCCTCCGCTCTGCGCCAGGGAGGCCACATCTGGAGTACTGTGTCCCGTCTGGGCTCCCCAGTTCAAGAGAGACAGGGAACGACTGGAGAGAGTCCAGCAGCGGCCAACGAAGACGCTTAGGGTACTGGAGTATCTCTGCTATGAGGAAAGGCTGAGAGACCTAGGTCTGTTGGGCCTGGAGAAGAGAAGGCTGAGAGGGGATGCCGATCAATATCCAAAGGGCGGGTGTCAAGAGGATGGGGCCAGACTCTTTTCAGAGGTGCCCAGCGACAGGACAAGGGGCACCAGGCACAAACTGGAGCACGGGCAGTTCCCCCCGAACATGAGGAAGAACTTCTTTACCGTGAGGGTGCCCGAGCCCTGGCACAAGCCGCCCAGAGAGGCTGTGGAGCCTCCTTCTCCGGAGACATTAGAACGCGCCTGGACGCATTCCTGTGCGCCCTGCTCTGGGGTCACCTGCTTTAGCAGGGTAGCTGGACTACATGATCTCCAGAGGGCTGTTCCAACCCCCTGCCAATCTGAGATTTTGTGATCTGCGATTACGTAACACGTTTTCAAGAGCTCTAAAGCCATCTTAACTAAACTTGTCAGATTGAAGAATAGCTGCTGCCAGATAACGAGTAATGCTCAGTCTGCCTGAAAGTTTTAACTGCATCTTCACGACAGGCTGAATGCATTCACCACCTTTTACACATCAAACCAAACTTCCGTCTCCCTGTCCCTCCAACTCTGATGTTCGCGAGTCTATTTGTGATCAACAGTTTCATTGTTACAGGGAAAGCCCACTATCACAGTAGTCGGGATGACAGAAGTCAGGTCGTATTACTCAGGTCAACCTTAGAGAGGACACTGGATAGCAGAACTTTTAGCTATTGACATTTTTACCGGTGGTGTCATCATGTATCACCATTTGTGTTTAGAGACACAAAAAAGTAGTATGAAAAGCTCTCAAAACAAAAAGACAAGCCTATATGCTTATTTTTTAAAAAAATTCAAGAAGCATGCTTTAATAATGCTTTTTGTAGCTAAGGCAGCGAAACGCACGTGTTAAAAATACTTCTGCCTAACCATCCCTCATTTTCATTATGGCAGTGGCAAAGAATGATCAGAAATTGAAGCCTGCAAAGTGCTAGACACTACACGTAAGCATCAGCCTCTGTTATTTAATAGGAGAAAGTTTTGTTCCACGAGCCCAGACCATAAATCATTAAAGACTATCAGTCAAGGCTGGATTCTTAAAAACAAAGTCACTTTGATTATAGTGAAACAATTTAACTACTTAAAAAGTTCTTGTTCTTTAGCTATAGCTCATATGTCATCCTAGAGTTTCAATGCACTTTAAAACATGTCATCTTCCTTCTAGGTCTAACTACTACTTCCTAAGGCTACATTCAGGTAATGTAAACATGAAAAGCTTAGCTCGAGAATCACACAGCTGAGCCCTCTTGAGAAATATATTATCTCCACTCTCGAGAATTGTAGTCTCCTAGGCCACAAATACAAAAATTTCTCAAAGGAACAGCCACTTACACCAAAAAGATCAACAAATACCCCAGCCCTCGTTAGCAGTTTGCTTTAGAAGGGCCCAAAGACATTCTTCAAGAGCCAGCCTTCAACCGCTCCCCCCAGCTTTAGTCAAACTCAACAGTGGTGAAGGTGTGCTTGGGGGCAGCTCTTCTAAGGGCATCTGATGCAGCTCAGATCACCTTCGGTCCCTAGCTACCAGTTTAGAGTCTGCAGAGTTATTTTTCTCGGGGTCTTTGCTCAGATGCACAAAATCAGCTCCCGTGGTCCAGATACGTACCAGTGAAAGCCCCAGATGAAATAAAGGCCCACGATCACATACCTCGTCACTCCAAAGTGTCTGCCTACAGCTCTTTGTTCTCCCCGTTAAGCCTTGTCTCTCCAGTCAGCCAGCGGCCATGACCTACTTGGTAAGAGCAATTCACAGTTGCAACAAAAATAGCTTTAACGGTTGCATTTCACCAGTTTTATAGAGATTCTCCGGTAGCATTTGCAGAACACAATGCGACAGGCCATACAGCGTATCAAGGGGGATACTGGGCTCCTTAAGTATGCCCGAGCTAATTTTCATCTGCTAATTTTTAAAAGGGAAGAAAAATGAGGAATCAGGTTTTCTAGTGTAATTAAAGCACAAAACAGCCCCCCAGGCAAGGACTGTCCACGTTTCTCCATGCGAGCAGCAGCTTATGGAAGGGCTCTAAAGAGGAAAAACCCGGGCGGACACGGGCACCGGCCTCTTCGGTGCTCCCCGGGTTAACCTGCATCCTACCTATTTCGGAGGCGTGTAGACGGAGCGACTCGGCCCTGTTAAAGGCACCGCAACGGCAACCAGCAGCGAGGAGACGAGAGAGGCCTGCCGGCCCGCCAAGAGACCTTGGGCGCGCAGACGGCGGCGCCCAGCCGCGGCTGCCCGGCGCCGAGCGGCGACCGGGCGGGAGTCCGAAAAGCCCCG